>CAUYQU010067212.1:0-199416 GCA_963574635.1 Cheracebus regulus | reverse complement strand
TTTTTTGTTTGTTTGTTTTTGTGGGTTTTTTTTTTTTTTTGGTTTTTTATTTTTTTAAAGATGGGGTTTCACCACGATGGCCAGGCTGATCTTGAACTCCTGACCTCAGGTGATCCACCCACCTCGGCCTCCCAAAGTACTAGGATTACAGGCGTGAACCACCATGCCTGGCCTCTTCTGTTTTTTTTTTTATCTATACAAAAAGGAAAGGAAATGGAACACTGGTGTCTTACAATTCAGGTATTCTTTCAGCAAGTATTTGTGGAGAGTAGACTATGTCCCAGGCACAGTGCTAAGCATCTGGAGATACAGTGATCGGACAGGTTCCTGCCCTCCAGGAGTTTACATTCTAGCTGGGGAAATAGACAAAGAAAAAGGCAATTACAGCTGCTTGTGAGCAGTGTCTCTAGTAGTCAGTTTGGGCTGTTATAAAATATAAATGGATGGCTTAGACAATAACATTTTTTCTTTCTGAGTCTACTTCCTAGGGAATAGAAATTCTTCTCACAGTTTTCTGGAGGCTGGAAGTCCAAGGTGCTGACAGGTTAGGTCTCTCCTGATGCCTCTCTTCTTGGCTTGCACATGGCTGCCTTCTCCCTGTGTCCTCATGAGGCCTTTCCTCTGTGCACATGCACTGCTGGTGTCACTTCCTTTTTTTTTTTTTTTTGAGATAGAGTCTCACTCTGTCACCCAGGGTGGAGTGCAGTGGCGCCATCTCAGCCTATTGCAAACTGCACCTCCTGGGTTCAATGGATTCTTGTATCTCAGCCTCTCAAGTAGTGGGGACTACAGGCCACCAAGCCTGGCTAATTTTTTGTATTTTTAGTAGAGACAGGGTTTTGCCATGTTTGTCAGGCTGGTCTTGAACTCCTTACCTCGCGTGATCCGTCCGCCTTTGCCTGCCAAAGTGGTGGGATTACAGGTATGAGCCACTGTGCCTGGCCTTTTTTCTTTTTTTTCTTTTTTTTTTTTTTGAGACAAAGTCTCGCTTTGTTACAGTGGTTTGATCTTGGCTCACTGCAACCTCCGCCTCCTGGGTTCAAGCGATTCTCCTGCCTCAGTCTTCCAAGTACCTGGGATTACACCAGGCCCAGCTAATTTTTGTATTTTTAGTAGAGACGGGGGTTTTGTCATGTTGTCCAGGCTGGTCTCAAACTCCTGACCTCAAGTGATCCGCCCGCCTTGGTGTCCCAAAGTATTGGGATTACAGGTGGGAGCCATGGCTCCCGGCCTTTTCCTCTTCTTATGAGGATGCCAGCACTATCAGATTAAGGCCCCACCCTTGTGACTTCAGTTAACCTCAGTTATCTGCTAAGGGCCTTATCTTCAAATATTCTCATTCTTCAATGTACTAGGGGTTAGGACTTCAACATTTGGATTTGGAGGGTAACCAACTCAGTTCGTAAGTGTCTCCATGAACAGAACAAGCTGCTGTGGGAGTGCAGCGCAGGGCCTCCATCCCAGGCTTGGGACACATGTGGCTGCTTGAGGAAGGGACTTAAACTGCAAGGACTAAAGGGTGAGACTGGGGGAGGGCCTGATGATTTAAATGACTACAATTCTGTGAAGCACAAACCTTGTAGATTTCACTCCTTGACAGTTTCCATTTGTTTTTTGGGGTTTTTTGTTTTGTTTTGTTTTTGCTTGTTTGATCTTTGTTAGTAATAATTCAGAAAGAGGAACCCAAAAACGTAATTCTAAAGTCCAATAGCCTTGAGCAAGCCACGCTTTCTTTTTGTTCCAGTTTCCTTAGTGGTAGAACCAGGCAGTTGACACCTACTATTTCTCAGGCTGTAGTGTATAATGAGTAGAGGGAAATCCCTGCATATATTCACAGTGACCTCTTAAAACACCATGTTGACACTTCAAGCAGCTTGAAGAAAGGAGGCTTTGGATTCTGTAACCAATTACCATATTTACTTTTGGGTCATTTTTACCAGGATTTCTTCTCTTCCTTTTTTTTTTTTTTGAGACGGAGTTTTGCTCTTGTTTCCCAGGCTGGAGTGCAATGGTGTGATCTCGGCTCACCACAACCACTGCCTCCAAAGTTCAAGTGATTCTCCTGCTGCAGCCTCCAGAGTAGCTGGGATTACAGGCATAAGCCACCACACCCGGCTAATTTGTTGTATTTTTTTTTTCCAATATGGAGTTTTGCTCTTGTTGTGCAGTCTGAGTTTAATGGCACGATCTCAGCTCACCGCAACCTTTGGCTCCTGGGTTCAAGCGATTCTCCTGCCTCAGCCTCCCAAGCAGCTGGGATTACAGGCATGCCCCACCATGTCGCCTAATTTTGTATTTTTAGTAGAGAAGGGGTTTCTCCATGTTGGTCAGGCTGGTCTTGAACTCCTGACCTCAGGTGATCTGCCCACCTTGGCCTCCCAAAGTGTTGGGATTACAGGCATTAGGCACTATGCCTAGCCAACATGTGTGCTGGGATTGAATATTTCTCCAGGATGAATTCCTAGAAGTGGAATTAGAGGATCTTGAGTTCATTTCTATGAGGTGTTTTATTTTACAGAGATTTTAGGCAAGTCAAATAAGACCAATTTTTTGTTTTTAGACAGAGCCTGACTCTGTCACCCAGGCTGGAGTGCAATGGCATGGTCACTGCAACCTCCGCCTCCTGGGTTCAAGCGATTCTCGTGCCTCAACCTCCCGAGTAGCTGTGACTATAGGCGCAAGCCACCAAACCCAGCGAATTTTTTTTGTATTTTTAGTAGAGACGAAGTTTCTACTAAATGTTGGCCAGACTGGTCTTGAACTCCTGACCTCAGGTGATCTGTCCATCTCAGCACTTAATTCACAATCAAGTGCTGTGATTACAAGCATGAGCCACCCAGCGAGCCCAGCCCAAATAAGACTAATTTTAATATATATCGTATAATTTAGAGAGTCTTTGTTCTGTTTTGTTTTTCTGAGAGATAGGGTCTCTATCATCCAGGCTGGAGTGCAGTGGTTCAGTCACAGCTCACTGCAGTCTCAAACTCCTGGGCTCAAGCAATCCTCCCTTCTCAGCCTCCTGAGTAGCTAGGACCATAGGTGTGTGCCACCACACCTGACTTACATTTATTTATCTATTTATTTATTTTCTTGAGACAGAGTCTCACTCTCTTCCCAGGCTGGAGTGCACTGGCATGATACCGGCTCATTGTAACCTCCACCTCCCTGGTTCAAGTGATTTTCCTGTCTCAGCCTCCTGAGTAGCTGGGATTACAGGCACGCACCCCACGCCTGGCTAATTTTTGTATTTTTAGTAGAGCCAGGGTTTCACCATGTTGGTCAGGCTAGTCTTGAACTCCTGACCTCAGGTGATACACCCGCTTTGGCCTCCCAAAGTGCTGGAATTACAGGCATGAGGCACCGGGCCCAGCCATTTTTAAATTTTTTTGTAGAGACAGGGTCTCATTATGTTGACCAGACTGGTCTCAACTTTTGTGCTCAAGCTGCCTCGGACTCCCAAAGTGTTGAGATTATAGGCTTAATACCACTATACTCCACAGCATACAGTAATTTTTTTAAAAATTGGTCAATTGCTAGAGCAGTATGTGTCCCCTTTTTTTCTTCTTTAATGAGCTCTGATTGGCTGGGAAGCCAGCCAGCTCCCTGCTTCCTGCCTGTCCCTGCAGCTGTGTGATCAGTTGGGGAAGGCCGAAGTACAGGGCCTTGGGCACCCCTCTGGGCGCAGGGGCCCTAGTGGCTACAGTGCCTCCAGCCAGCCTCGTGGGCTCAGAATGAGCTATTTCAGATTGGCATTTGTTTTCTCAAGGGCTTGAAATTGAAGTGGGATTGCAGCAGTTTTCACTCTCCCTCATGTTTCTTTTTGCAGAATCCTATTGTGCAAACCAGATATTCAACAAAAATCAGATCCTGATAGCTGTATTGGGTGCTTAAAATCTCCAACTGCTCTAAATTATTAAATAGTTCTCCTACACATAAGGAAAGTGTCCAGCACAAATTATCTGTAACTTTTCATTCGAAACCTCATTTTTTTCATGTTGGGTCATGGTGTGTCATTTATCTGCCCAGATTCCAATAAAGATAGTTGTTTGTTTTTTTCAGGACACGGGTTAACCCTTGAGGCATTGTCTTTCTGTAGGTCGTATTTAATAAAGTTAGTACAACCTCTCAAGCCCCTCTTTTTCACCCTCTTACTTTTGTGTTGTGAGTATTCACAGAATCTGGATCTGCCAGCTACTTCTGTTTGAAGTTGAAGACTTGGCAAAATTATACATCCAGCAGGCAAGAAATAAAGTGGAGATGTCTCACAAGTAACAGTGAAATCTGTTGCGTTGTTTTAAGTCTTTACTGAAAAAAAGTCCTACTAAATATTGTCTTGGCAACTATAAATATATTTTAGCAATGATAAAAAGCCTTTAGAGTAACAGTTAAGCTATCTGAAACCTAATGTCTGTCTGTCTGCCACTCTTAATTATATATATTTACATTTTATATCCCACTATCCATTAAATGCCATGCAATTTTCCATTTGAGTTTTTACATTTAGTGTTTCAGTGTTTTATATGGGTCAAGTAGCCAATTTCCCCATTGCTACATTTTACTCAGGTAAAACTGAAAATGAGTTGACTACATCAATGGCAGCAGCTCTAATTTGAAATACTGAAAAATGCATTTTTTATTAAGCAATTTCAAATTGAGCAGACCTCTAAAAAGCAAGTTGTTAATTTCCCGGGTCTTTATACACACATCCATTTGAACCATGAACTGTCAGAACTCAGAACGCTCTCAGAACTATTGTCTTGAAGTTTCCAAAATTATATACTATTCCAATACATTTATTTTCACCCTTATGCATTATTTTTCTCCTCCATATAAAAAAGAAAACCACGTAGAAACACAGAAAACCATTTGAAGGTAGGTGATTTCCTTTCTTGGATAGCAATGAATTCTATGTCTATTAATAACTTATTTGAAACAAGCCACTTACTTTGTTAAGTAGATAGATACATTTATGCAAATATAAGATACATACTTTTACAATAATACTCAAGGTCAGTCTGAGTTTCCTGAAAGCTGTTTTGAACAAAAGTCAGCTATTATCAGTTCAATTATTGTATTTGACAGAAATCTTTTGTTTCAAACAATATGAACACAGAAATGTTAATTTCTGTTTCTAATGTTTTATTATTTAATTTCTCCTTTAAAACCTGAGTTGTCCTTGTGAAAGACTGGTTAAACATATGTGCCCTCACTACACACATTTCATCTAGTCCTCTTTCCAAAAATTTAACAAGGTCGATTTACATTCTTAAAGCACCACAGCAAAGTGGTTTAAATGCAAAATGTGCTTAAACTGCTGCTTAAGTATTCCTAACTCTTCTACTGGGAACTCCTAGAAAACTGAACTAATGAAATGCAACTTCTACTTTAAAAATTCTAATTCTGTCATATTAAGTTGAAGGTGAGAATAAAACTGGTATATCTGTTAACGTGCTGTGTCGTACGTGTTATTTAACGTACAAGTGTAAAAGTCAAGTTCCCCTCAGCAATCGAAGTGCCTCCACTCAGTCTTCTGAGAATGTATAAATTAACTATTCTCCCCCAAGCCGTCCTCCTCCCTTCCTCCCTCCGCCCTATTTTAAATGTAGATAGGGCAACCCAAGTCTTTTGAATTTGAAGGGCTGCTATCTCGGCCCCATTCTTCTCATCATCCTGTTTTGAATGACACTGAGCACGTATAGATTCTTCTTATAAAAGCACCCCCTGGAGCAGGGCTCGGTTCTTCAGGCTGCTTGCTAATTTTGCACAGCAATTAGTACTGACTTCTTAACCAGCAATCCAAATATAGCTCGAAAATGATTAGTACTGACTTCTCTAAACCAGTGATCGAAACGGAGCTCGAGAATGTTCCACATAGTTCCTCAAAGGTCTTAGATAACTTAACCCTGTGCCTTTTGATTTCAAGTCCGAAGGGAAGGAACTTGCATAATTACTAAATTCTCAGTTGAAGTGGTCTGGAGAAGGATATGGTAATGCCAAACTATACGTTAATTCAAACTATCGCCGCGACTGGGCAGCAAGGAGCCAGCATATGCCTTCTTTTAAAAATCTATTCTACCTATTCACTGACCGCGCAGGGCCGGGCCACATGGTCCTCCCTTGCAGCCAGTCAGCTGTGAGCAGCAGATGGGGTCATTTGCATTTTTCTTTTTATACTTTCTTTGATCGGCAAATTAAAGGATTTTTCTTAAATTTACATTCTCATTGTTTGCCTAAAATACAAACGTGGCTAAACTGTTGAATTGGGCTTCCCTGAATCTCCCCCAGCACCTCCCCCTCCCCCGCCAGCCACTGAGACTTGAGAAAATACCCGAGGGGTAGATTTCATATTTATCAACTGGGAATCTACAGTCCGCGAGTTTAGGAGTAGACAGAATCAGCCTTTGAGTTGGTGACTCGTGTTTTTCTATTTTAGGCGCTCGGCGCAGACAGCCCGTGGGTTTGTGTTTGTGGGGTGTGTGTCTGTGAGAGCGCGCGCGCTTCCGAAGCTCTCGTTCCTCAGCCTCAAACCCCAAAACTTCGAGTTGCAAGTAACAGGCAGATTTTAGCTCCCAGGCTCACAACACAGGGCGGCCACCGTGCAGGGGGAGTGGCCAGAGCCAGCTTTTCCCAGCGCCAGGGTCGCTCTCCCGCGTCCCGCCGGACTCCATGCCGCCTCGCGGGGTCGCAGGAGCCACTCGGGCCCTGGCGCCCCGAGGTCTTTGTGCCGGTCGCGCCGCGGGAAGACCGGGCTCGGAGACCTGGGCCGCGGTCCAAAGGCCAAAAATGCGGGAGAGACGTGGGCGCGAGGAGGGAGACGCTCCGCACAGTCGCCGTCCCGCAAAGGGCAAAAAAAGTAGAAAAACAGGCATTTGGGGCCAAACTCTCGGGTCTGAGAAACCACGTTTCCGAGGACGGACTCGCGGGAGGAAGACACACAGGGTGCAGGGGACACTGTTCACGGCGCCCGCCCGGCACGCCGTGGGTGCGCGGCCGCCGCCCCCGCCCGGGGCAGCCAGCGCGGGCCCACGTGGAGCGACGGCGCCGGCCGAGCGCGCCGGGCCGCCTGGGTCCCCGGAGTGCGCGCCCGATCTCCCCGCCGCGGCCGTTCACGCCCGAGCGCCGCCGCTGGTCCCGCGTGTGCCCCGCTGAGGGGGAGGGGCGGGCCGGGGGTGGGGGCGGAGGGGTTGTGGTTCCACTGCAGCGGGGGCTCCTGTGTCCTTGTGCGGAAATGACACACGGAGTCCCGTCACGTCACGCGAGAGCGCAGCGCACGGACACACAAAGAGAGGGGAAAATACACGGCGCCCGCCCGCCCGCCGCCCCCAGCGCCTCCCCGGGCCGCCCCGGCCAGGCCCTCCGCGCGCGGCCCCCACTCCCCGGCCCCGCGCCCTCCCCCCACGTGGCGCCCAAACTCGGCGCGGGCCTGCCCGGCAAAGTACAGAACTCGCGTCCCAGGTAAGTGCGGGGCGGATCGAGCCGGCCGCACGGCGGCGGCGGCGGCGTTGGCGGCTCCGGGGCGGGTGGCCGGGAGAGTGGCTGCAACATCCATGCCGGGTGGGGGCGGGAGCAGGGGAGGGGAGGCGGAGGGGGGCTGCCCGGAGCGCGCCCGCAGGGAGCAGAGCCCACCCCCGCGCGGGGTCGAGCCACCGGAGCGGGTGCCGGGCGCCCACGGGCTCACCGCGCCCATTGTGCTGCGCGCCCCTTTGTGCCCGCTTGGAACGCGGCGGCTCCATGGCGTTCCGGGGAGCACGCGCGCTGCGCGGGGGCGGGGGGTTCGCGCGGTGGAACCGTCCGCGCCACCGCCGCCGCCCGCCCCACTCGCGCCGCGCGCCGGCCCCGCACCCCCTCCGGGCGCCGCGATGGAGCGGCCGGGGCGGCCGGAAGGCTTTGCGGTGCCCGCGGCGGCTCGGCGCTTGCGCTCGGCGGGGCTGTGGCGGGGCACGACTCGGTGTGTGGAAGGGGGTGTCGGAGCCGGAGCAGGGGGCGGAGACTGGAGGGAGATGCCGGGCGGCGAGAGGGAGGCTGGGGGAGCCGCCGCTCGGAGGGACGAAGCCTGCGGCGGCTGCAAATGGAGCGAGGCCGGCTCGCGGCGGCCGCAAGCGGAGAAGGACGGGCCCCCCCGCCAGGGGGCGCAGCGCTCCCTTCCCGGCCGTTCCACGGCGGTTCGCGGTTCCCGCTGCCCGGGAGCTGGAGGCGGGCCCGGCGCCTTGGGTGTGCACCCGGGCTGGCGAGAGGCCTGGCCGGCCGGCCGCAAACCCAAAACCTGGGGCGCTCGCCGCTCCTCGTGACTGCCCCTTTCTCTCTATTATAAACGTGATTTCCCACAACATGCTTTGCCCTCGCCTCATTCGTGAGCTGTGCAGCACCGATTTGGAGGTCCTTGTGTGCTTGTTTACCTTCGTCTCCCTATGTAGCTATTTTAAACAAGGTGTTTTTACAGAGGTAAGAGTTTTGATTGCTCAGGTGGTCTTTCTGGAAGACTTCTGCGCATAAAGGCTAACCCGATAAGAGTGCCGGGAGGAACACGGTTATTCACTGGAGGTGGAAATGTGCAGCTTCATCTCCTTAAAGTAACTTTGGAATTGTCAAATACAAATGTTAAACATGCCACAAGGCAGCGCGGCATAGAGTGCCAGAAAGCTACAGTTGCAGGAAACTGAGGCAAGGAAGTGAGTCCTTCAGGCTAGCCAGGTATACAAACGGCAGGTATAGAGGACAGTCTTGTTACCCGCGCTCCCCACTTCCACCCTTGCAGTCCCTTTTGCTGTTTTTAAACCATTCATCCCTAGATTTTGGCTTTATACCACCATACAACACCCTGTCAAGCTTCCCTCAGTACTGGGACTTGGAATTTTGTCCCAAGTGTCTGATAACTAGTAGGCGCTCAGTGTATATTTTCTAAATGAATGGAAAAAGCCTCTTGGATTGCAGAGGAAAGATGGAGCCAGAGCGGCCAGTTGCTGCTGGGGAGTTAGCTGGTGTCTATGTGGCCCTTAAAATCTGTCACATAAGCCCCGGTCATGGAACATGAGTTTCGTTTCTTTATTTTGAGACAAAGTGTTGCTCTGTCGCCAGGGCTGCAGTGCAGTGGCTCCATCTCGGCTCACTGCAACCTCCACCTCCCAGATTCAAGCGATTTTCTTGCCTCAGCCTCCCGAGTAGCTGGGATTACAGGCCACGTGCCACCATACCCAGCTAATTTTTGTATTTGTAGTAGAGACGGAGTTTCACCATGTTGCCCAGGCTAGTCTCCCAACCTGAGGTGGTCTGTCTGCCTCGGCCTCCCAAAGTGTTGGAATTACAGGCGTGAGCCACTGCACCCAGCGGGAACATGGTATTTTTTTTTTTTTAAACCAGAGATGCCATCTTCTTGCTGAAGAACTAATTTAACAGGAAAGTTTTTTTTTTTTTTTTTTGAGACAGAGTCTTGCTGTGTCATCCAGGTGCAATCTCGGCTCACTGCAGCCTCCACCTCCTGGATTCAAGTGATTCTCCTGTCTCAGCCTCCTGAGTAGCTGGGACTACAGGCAAGTGCCACCACACCCAGCTAATTGTATTTTTAGTAGAGGTGGGGTTTCACTGTGTTAGCCAGGCCTCATGATCCTCCCACCTTGGCCTCCCTTACAGGCGTGAGCCACTGTGCCCGGCCTTAACAGGAAAGTTTTATGTGGTTCCACCCACCTTCCCCATGCCTAGCAAGAAGGCAAGAAGACAGGCCAGTTAGGACCTGGCAGACAAGACAGTCGGCATCCCAACAGTCTATTAAAAGGTGCCGTATTGACACATTTTCTTTACATTCTCTCCCTTTGGGTCCTTTCTTAGCTTCTAAGCACCCCTGTGTGAGCAAAAGCATAGCAGAATGTCCAATAATTACGAAGGGAAAAACGAGTGAGCCCTGACACAGGTTTGATTAGGTGAAAATGTAATATCCTACATTAATGTCTCAGCTGCTGCTTTTTATAGCTGCCTAGAAAGCCTCTGGAAGCAGTGAGAAAGAAAACAGCATGTTTATATGAATTGTATTGACACCATGATGAAAAGTTTAAATGCCTCAAATTGTATAATGTAGAAACATTAAGTGTGAAAGTTGCTAGCCAGCCAGCAAAAATGATTTGATGTTTGTATATGGGAGGCTGGGATGTAGTATTTTTTCCCAGTGCTTACATTTTTTTTTTTTTTTTTTGAGGCAGAGTCTCATTGTGTGGCCCAGGCTGGAGTGCAGTAGTGCGCTCTTGGCTCACTGCAATCGCTGCCTTCCAGGCCCAAGCGATTCTCCTGCGTCACCCTCCCAAGCAGCTGGGAATACAGGTACATGCTACCACGCCTGGATGATTTTTCTATTTTTAGTAGAGATGGGGTTTCACCATATTGGCCCAGGCTGGTCTTGAACTTCTGACCTCAAGTGATCCACTGGCCTCAGCCTCCCAAAGTGCTAGGCATATAGGCATGAGCCATGGCGCCTGGCCTGATGCTTAATTTTTGTGTTAAGTGATAGATTTTGGTTGCTAACCTAATTGCAGCATACCCATCATTGGCTAAAGTAAGCTTAGGGAATTAATTGTAGAATTAATCTTTGGAATGGGGAATCTATTTGTGTTCTTTTAGTGGTGTTTATAGGGATGTGTACATGTGTTAACTTTTTTTTTTCAGAGATGGAGTCTCACTCTGTCGCCTAGGCTAGGTGCAGTGCCACAATCTCAGCTCACTGCAACCTCCGCCTCCCTCTCCCTTTGGATCCTTTCTTGGCTTCTAAGAGGGTTCAGCTGATTCTCCTGTGTCACCCTCCCTAGTAACTGGGATTATAGGCAGGCACTACCATGCCCAGCTAATTTTTGTATTTTTAGTAGAGACGGGGTTTCACCACGTTGGCCCAACTGGTCTCAAACTCCTGACCTTAGGTGATCTGCCTGCCTCGGCCTCACAAAGTGCTGAGGTCACAGTTGTGAGCCACCACACCTAGCCAACATGTGTTATCTTTCATAGAACTACACACCCTGAGAGAGTCAATTTTACTGTGGGAATCTTTGAAGCAGGGTCTCTCTGTCACTCAAGCTGGAGTGCAGTGGCACAATCTCGGCTCACTGCAGCCTCTGACTCCCGGGCTCAAGCAGTCCTCCACCTCAGCCTCCTAAGTAGCTGGGACTGCAGGTATGTGCCATCACACTTGGTTAATTTTTTAGTTTTTAATAAAGATGGAGTTTCACCATGTTGGCCAGGCTGGTCTCGAACTCCTGAGCTCAAGTGATTTGCTCGCCTCGGCCTCCCAAAGTGCTGGGATTGCAGGTGTGAGCCACCATGCCTGACCAGGATACATTTTTTAAATGAGACTTAAATCACCGGGTGCAGTGGCTCATGCCTGTAATCATAGCACTTTGGGAGGCCAAGGTGGGTAGATCACCTGAGGTCAGGAGTTCAAGACCAGCCTGACCAACATGGTGAAACCCCATCTCAACTAACAATACAGAATTTAGTTAGATGTGGTGATGGGTAACCCCAGCTAGTGGGGAAGCTGAAGTGGGGGAATTGCTTGAACCCAGGAGGAGGAGGCTGCAGTGAGCCGAAATTATGCCGCACTTCACTCAACCCTGGGCGACAGAGCGAGACTTTGTCTCAAAAAGAAAAGAAAAAGAAACAAAGTCACACAAAAAAATGTGCTAAAAACAGATTTTTTTGTGTGCTTTGTACCACCTTGCTCTGACAGTTCTCTTTCTCCCTCCAAATTTGATAATGCTCTTCTCCCACTTCTGGTACACCAGGATTTCTTGCAACATCAGTTTCAACCCAGAGCTCTTGTGGTTTCTGGGATTAGCTACCACAAGTTCCCCACACGTGCCAAACTAAGAGCTCTCCATGCCAGTATCCAGCCTTCAGAGTGTTAAACATGAGAGGGGCTGTTGTAGAGTGGCAGTGAATGCTTTCCATGCTAGTTTGTGAATTTTGTATGAAAACCACTTTTACAGACTATTGGTTTAGAGCTGAATTTTTCTCAGCAGATTACCTGATACCATGCTCTCCCTCCATTTTTTGTAAGACAGGATCTGGCTGTGTTGACCAGGCTGATCTTGAACTCCTAGGCTCTAGCAATGCTTCCACCTCATCCCATTGAGTAGCTGGGACTATGGGTACACAGCACTGTACCCAGCTTCTTTTTTTTTGACAGAGTCTTGCTCTGTTGCCCAGGCTGGAGTGCAGTGGCCGATCTCAGCTCATTGTAACCTCTACCTCCCAGGTTCAAGGATTCTCCTGCCTCAGCCTCCTGAATAGCTGGGATTACAGGCCTGCACCACCATGCCCAGCTAATTTTTGTATTTTTAGTAGAGCTGAGGTTTTGCCATGTTGACCAGGTTGGTCTCGACAGATTTTGTAAAAAGTACAAAAATTAGCCAAGCATGGTGGCACATGCCTGTAGTCCCAGCTGTTGGGGAGGCTGAGGCAGGAAAAGTGCTTGCACCCCGGGATGCAGAGTTGCAGAGGGCTGAGATCGCACCTCTATACTCTAGCCTGGGCGACAGAATGAGACTCCCTCTCAAATAAATAAGCCCTCTTTTTTTTTCTACCCGTGACCACCCTTCGTCTTGTCTAGTTTTCAGTTATCTCTGACTAGAGAAATGCAGTTGTGTCAGTATCAGTAAGGGCATTGATTGCTCAATTGATTAAGTCACTTACTGGCCTTTTCTTGTATGTCAGGGGCTGTTGGTTTGAGCATGGAGCTAGCAAAGCAAAGGACTGAGGCTTGCTTAGGATTGGGGGTACAGTGTACTCCAGACTGCCCCAAACCCTAATTAACTTGTGTGGTCATAAGGCAAAACACTTGAAAAAAATGGGAAGTGCAGAGGAAACTCAGCTTATACCTCCTAGGAAAATTAGTCACCGTCATGCAGTCAGTCATGTGGCTAGATGCCAGAATTCAGGGTCCCTCCTTTCACCTGGAGCCTCAGCTTCTGCATGCCAAGGCTGATAGGCAGAGTCTCCTGTGGGCGATGTGAGGAGGTAGTCCTCTTTGAGGCCGGGAGAACGTAAGTGGAGCTTCTTAGCTGAGGAAGATGGCACATTTACTCAGGCTCAGAAGACGCAAGTGACCAAAGATTAAGATGCCAGATCACAGGCGCGCAGGCAGGGTTGTGTGCTGGGCTGCGTGCTGGAAGATGAGGTTGTGCTCTGACTGAATAAGGGAGGCAGCTACAATTACAGCTTTAGAAAAACTCGGGGGAAAATTGCCCTGGTTTTATGAGGACTGGTATTTTTCAAACTGCATTTGCAGATGTATCTAAAAATAAAAACAAATTGCGAACATGTCCTGCAAGTCCCTTGGGCAGGATGCCACTGCCAAGGGGGCTGGGTCCTGAGAGCCTCGAGGCTCCCAGCCGGTCCTGTGAACCCAGAGACCAGCTGCACCAGAGCGGATGGCATGGGAACATTCTTCCTGTCCTCAGGGAGAGCATTTTATTTGGTTTCATTCCCCTCCCTCCAGTTTCTGTGTTTCATTGGAAAGAAAAGTTATTAAACCTTTTTAATCCATTAAGCCATTTTATTTAATTTGCAGTTCTTTTTTTTTTTTTTGAGACAAGAGTTTCACTCATGTTGCCTAGGCTGGAGTGTAATGGCCTGATTTCGGCTCACCACAACCTCTGCCTACCAAGTTCAAGCAAGTCTCCTCCCTCCCAAGTAGCTGGGATTACAGGCATGCACCACCATGCCTGGGTAATTTTGTATTTTTAGTAGAGACAAGGTTTCTCCATGTTGGTCAGGCTGGTCTCAAACTCCTGACCTCAGGTGATCCACCTGCCTTGGCCTCCCAAAGTGCTGGGATTACAGGCGTGAGCCACTGCACCCGGCCTTAACTTGGAGTTCTTAAACATTCCCTAATAAATGCACTTTAGGCTGGGCTGGGTGGCTCACGCCTGTAATCCCAACACTTTGGGAGGCCAAGGCAGGTGGATCACTTAAGGCCGGGAGTTCAAGACCAGCTTGGCCAACATGGCAAAACCCCTGTCTCTACTGAAAATACAAAAATCAGCTGGGCATGGTGGTGCACACCTGTAATCCCAGCTACTTGGGAGGCTGAGGCAGGAGAATCGCTTGAACCCGGGAGACAAAGATTACTGTAGCCAAGATCTCACCACTGCACTCTATCTAGCCTGGGAGACAGAATGAGACCTCGTGTCAAAAAATAAGAAATGCACTTTGAAGATCTTAAAAAAAAAAAACAAAACATCTTTATAATAGGTAACATTGAGTGCTATGTGTCAGGCACTTTCTCCTTTGTAATTTCCACAAAAACTTTATGAAGTGAGGTAGATGTGTCCAGCTCCCATAACGGAATACAGCTTGGATGGGTAGGTAAACAACTGGTCTGTTGTTAGATGCTAAATATGTGAACTGGGTTAAAAGCCCTTTTTGAGCCTGGTGCAGTGGCTCATGCCTGTAATCCCAACAACACTGTGGGAGGCCGACGTGAGTGGATCACCTGAGGTCAGGAGTTCAGGACTAGCCTGGCCAACATGGTGAAACCCCATCTCTAATACAAATATAAAAATTAGCCGAGCATGGTGGCGCACGCCTGTAATCCCAGCTACTTGGGAGACTGAGGCAGGAGAATCACTTGAACCCGAGAGGCAGAGGTCGCAGTGAGTCGAAATCACTTCACTGCACTCCAGCTTCGGTGACAGAGTGAGACTTCATTTCAAAAAACAAAAAAAGCCCTTTTTGAAAACCGGGCTGAGTTGAGGGCAGCTGTGGTGGCTTGCACCTGAAATCCCAGCACTTCGGGAGGCTGAGGCAGGAGGGTTGCTGGAAGCCTGGAGTTCGAGACCAGCCTGGGCAACACATGGAGACCTTGTCTCTACAAAAAATAAAAAAATTAGCTGGGTGTGGTGGCATGCACCCATAGTCTAGCTATTGACAGGCTGAGATGGGAGAATCACCTGAGCCCAGGAGTTCAAGGCTACAGTGAGCTCTGATCATACTACTGCACTCAGCCTGGGCAACAGTGAGGCCCCCATCTCTGGGGGAAAAAAACAAAAACAAAAACAAAAAAATGAAAAACTAGATCCAAAGCCAGGGTTTAATCCAGTTCCATCTGACTCCAAAGTTTAGTAGAGAATTCCGTCTTCTTTGGGGTCACCTGCACTTCTTTGGGGTTCCTGCCTTGGTCACGGGCTGGCCCATCGGGCTAGTTGACTTGCTCATGCACCTGTGCCCAGCTCACAGCTCAGCAGGAAGAGGGAAAGAAAGCCAGGAGGTCATGGCCCATTCCTCAGTCCCAGCTTCCTTGGAAGGCTGGAATGAAGCGCTCAGGCCGGGAGTCTCCTGAGTCCTTTCCTGCTCCTTGATCTCGGCAGCATCCCTCCTGCGGCACAGATGGGGCTCCCCCGCCCCCACCCCTTGTTCCCTGTCTGCATAAGCAGCAGCCCTTGTGGAGACTGTGCGGGTTGACATGTAAAACAGTTAGAATGTGGGGCCTGTGCCACACGAATACTAGCTACTGTCCCCTTCTTCTGGGTTTAATTTCTAGAAGTCAGTATCACCTGTAGCAGAGTGGTTCCTTGAAATCAAAGCAGACCTGTGGCAATTGTGAAAAGATCGCAGCAAGGTTTAGGTCTTGGTTAAACTTTTAAAATCCTTGAGTTTCTTTTGTTAATGAAATCTTTAAAGTGGTCTGAGCATATTCTCTCCACTTTACCTTTTGTGTGTGGCAGAGGCCACACAGCCACCGTGCCCATTGTCTCAGGTTCCAGTTACATTCCTAATCTGGGCTCACATTCTTAAGGGAATCTTCTGGTAGCAAGGGTTTGCTTCAGATTACATGTGGAAACAGCTCTTAGGGGCAAAGGGGATTTGCCCTGAGCAGCCTGAAGTCAGGGCTGCTGGGGCCAGGCCTTCCTGGACTGGCACCTCAGCCCAGTGGCAAGGACATCTCTGATCTAGCAGGGTAAAATCTGGTTAGCTGGCTGGAATTTGAACCTCGAGGTTGCAGGAAGCCTAAGTACTTCCCATTTGTGGGCCTGCAGCTTGTCCTGTGTGACTCCCTGGCCCACAAGCCTCTGGCAGCTCCGATGAGGCTCATGCTGTGGTGACTGACTATTGGAAGAACTTGATAGAAAGGTACCCTGGACTACTCCCAGCCGCCTGTGGGTACACTGGAGAGCGTGTCCCTTTGGAAATCTGTGAGCTGGGCAAGGAAGAGGCCAGTAATCCTGTCAAGGACCTCGCCAAGGAGTGCCACATCAGCAGCTGCCCCCTACTTAGATCATCATGTCATCTGCCATTCCAGTTCTTTTTTTTTAGAGATGGAGTCTCGCTCTGTTGCTCAGGCTGGAGTGCAGTGGTGAGATCTCAGCTCACTGCAACCTCCGCCTACCGGGTTCAAATGATTCTCCTGCCTTGACCTCCTGAGTAACTGGGATTAGAGGCTCGTGCCACCATGCCCAGCTAATTTTTGTATTTTTTTTTTTTTTTACATGACTAGTCAGCATAATTTTTGTATTTTTAGTAGAGACAGGATTTCATTATGTTGGCCAGGCTGGTCTAGAACACCTGACCTCAGGTAATCTTACCTGTCTCGTCAGCCTCCCAAAGTGTTATTGGGATTACAGGTGTGAGCCAGTGCGCCCAGCCCCATCCCAGTTATTTTTATTTTTATTTATTTATGTATTTATTTTTGAGACAGAGTCTTGCCCTGTTTTCCAGGCTGGAGTGCAGTGGCATGATCTCAGCTCACTGCAACCTCTGCCTCCCGGGTTCAAGCTATTCTCCTGCTTATGCCTCTCTAGTAGCCAGAATTACAGATTCATGCCACCACGCCCGGCTAATTTTTTTGTAGTTTTAGTAGAGATGGGATTTCACCATGTTGGCCAGGCTGGTCTTGAACTCCTGACGTTAGGTGATCTGCTCACCTCAGCCTCCTAAAATGCTGGGATTACAGGCGTGAGCCACCACACCTGGCCTGATTTTACAAACATTCTTAGCTTGTTGCTGTTTGTGGACATAACAGAATATGACTTGGCTGGGCAGTAATCACTATACTTTTTATTTATCATTAAAAATCAGTATCAAAGAATTGTACATTCACTGTAGAATTCTTTGGAAAGTAGCGGACAACATAAAGGAAGAATCATCCATAATCCTCCTAATTGGAGGTAATTAACATTTTGGCATATTTCCTTTCAGCTGCTTTATGGCATTTTTTAATTACATGATTGAGATATCCCCAATGAACTTTGAAGTATGTTATTGACTGGGTAACCTTGTCATGAACAGTTGATTCTAAATCTTTATACATAATTTAATGCTCAGCTTTTTCTGTCAATAGAGGTTTTGAAATCATGTTGAGAAAATGTGTAGAAGCTAACTTCCTAACTTTATATGATGGACAAAAACAATAATAATCAAAGATGATTTCAGTGTAGGTCACATTTAGTTTGTTCTCTTTTCTCTGCAGCTTTTGGTAGAATTCGTCGGTAATTAATAATGGTTAATAGTTAAGTAGGTTTTCCTGCACCAGGATTTCCAACCTCACAGCCTGGCCCTAGCGTTCCTGCTTGTGCTTATGTGATCACTGCCTGCTAAGAGGGAGAGACAGAGCGAGCGAGCAGAAGCATGAGAAGATCTCTGGGCCCAGGCTCTTTGCCCTCTGGCCTTTGCTAATTGCTGTGGCTCCTTATGAGAAGTTCCTTTTTAATTTTTTTTGAAACAGGGTCTCACTTTGGACTCTGTTTCAAACAGGAGTGTAGTGGCACGGTCTCGGCTCACTGCAGCCTCCACCTCCTGGGCTCAAGTGATCCTCTGGCCTCAGCCCCCAAAGTAGCTGGGACTACAGGTGCATGCCACCATGCCCAGCTAATTTTTCATATGTTTTTGGTAGAGATGGTGTTTAGACATATTGCTCAGATTGATCTCAAACTCCTGACCTCAGGTGATCTGCCTGCCTTGGCCTCCCAGAGTACTGGGATTATAGGCATGAGCCACCATGCCCAGCCCAGCACTCCACTTTTGGGGACCACACTTTGAGAACCACTAAGAAATATCTACGTAAGGACACACAAGAAGGCAAACATAGTTGCCACCAAGACAGTAACCCAGTGACTGGGGGACAGTGGAATTTTTTTCTTTTTTTGAGACGAGGTCTCGTTATGTTGCCCAGGCTGGAGTGCCATGGCTATTCACAGGCGTGATCCCACTACTGATCAGCACGGGAGTTTTTACCTGCTCCATTTCTGACCTGGGCCAGTTCACCCCTCCTTAGGCAACCTGGTGGTCCCCGACTCCCGGGACATCACCATATTGATGCCAAACTTAGTGCGGACACCCGATCGGCCTAGTGCACTACAGCCCAGAACTCCTGGGCTCAAGCAATCCTCCCACCTCAGCCTCCCTGTTAGCTGGGACTACAGGCATGCCCCACCGCGCCCAGCGATTTTTTTTTTTTTTTTTGAGATGGAGTCTCACTGTATTGCCACGCTGCAGTGCAGTGGCGCAATCTCGGCTCACTGCAACCTTCATCTTCCAGGTCCCAGTGGTTTTCCTGCCCCAGCTTCCTGAGTACTTGAGATTACAGGCATGCACCAGCACACGCAGCTAATTTTTGTATTTTTAGTAGAGATGGGGTTTCACCATGTTTGTCAGGATGGTCTCAATCTCTTGACCTCATGATCCACCTGCCTTGGCCTCCCAAAGTGCTGGGATTACAGGCGTGAGCCACCGCGCCTGGCGGACAGTGGACTTTTTTAACCAAATATCCTTTAATGCTTGCCGATTTTTGGTCTGTGTGTGTGTACAGTCGGCCCTACCACATCTACAGGTTCACCCAACGTCAGACAGAAAATATTTCAGGCTGGGCGCAGTGGCTCATGTCGGTAATCCTAGCACTTGGGAAGCTGAGTCGTGTGGATCACTTAAGGTCAGGAGTTTAAGAACAGCCTGGCCAACATGATGAAACTCCATCTCTACTAAAAATACAAAAATTAACCAGACATAATGGCACACGCCTGTAATCCCAGCTACTTCGGAGGCTGAGGCAGGAGAATCGGAAGAACCTGGGAGGGGCAGAGGTTTTAGTGAGCCGGGATCGTGCCACTGCACTCCAGCCTGGGTGACTGAGCGAGACTCCATCTCAAAAAAAGAAAAAATATTCCAAATGTTTTAAAATACTTGTATCTAGATCACAAAATTTCAGACATTGGTGGCTTCTACATAGTTATGATCTGTAGCCTGTGTTTCCTAGGTGTGATTTACATTTGTCATAGAAACCCTAATGAAACATCTAGTAACCTTGGGATTCTGACTCCTCTTTCCTTCCTGTCACTTTTATCTTCTGTGTTTTACCTATCCTCCTGTGACAAGCTCCCAGAGTATCTTCAGCCAGGTGCTGCCATCTCTACCCCGAGTTGGTTGGGATCCCCACAGATAGGTTCTACTATCGGTGGATTCCCTGCACAGAGGACAGATCCCATCCCCCACTGGCACCAACAGCTCCCCATCACACAGCAGGGCGCGGGGCAGATCAGACTTGAGGTCATGGGATGAGCCTGGACATGCTCCTAACCCCACTGGCCTCAGCTCCTACACCTTTAAGATGAGGAAACTGCCTGAGATGACCTCTCAGGTCCTTCTCTGCTCTTAAAACTGCCCCAAGTTTCACTTGTGAAACGGGTATAACAAGATGTCCTGCTTCATAGGATGATCAGGATGTGTTAACAGTAAAGCTCTCAGCATAGCACCTTCCATGCCGTGCAGGCTGGCATTTTTATGGAGTCTCCCCGAGTGTGTGTCGGGATGGGGAGAAAGGGATGGCACAGCACGGCTTCTGCCTTCCAGGAGCTTGTAGGTAGGTTGAGTCGTTTCCTGGTTCCCGCCACCCTGTGAACACCTCAGCTCTTGTTGTGTGGGTCCTGTTTGCCTCAGCTGGAAGCCTGTTGGTTCTCAGCTCTTCTCTGTCTCCTTGAAAAGAAACTACTCATTTCCAAATCCTTGTTTCAAGATCAGCTGTTGGGGGAACCCAAACTAAAGCATGGAGTGAAAGGAGTGATAGAGAAGTCGCCATGACACATTAAGTGAAAACAGCAAGAAACAAGGTTCTCATACCTTTATGCTCAGGACTCCTTTTTAGATGAAGTCTCGTTCTGTCACCTACACTGGAGTGCAGTGGTGCGATCTCAGCTCACTGCAACCTCCGCCTCCCGTGTTCAAGCGATTCTGCTTCTGCAGCCTCCCAAGTAGCTGGGATTACAGGTGTGTGCCACCACACTTGACTAATTTTTTGTATTTTTAGAAGACATGGGTTTTCCTTTTTTTATTTTTGTTTTCATTTTTAGTTTTTGAGACGGAGTTTTGCTCTTATTGCCCAGGCTGGAGTTCAATGGTGCGATCTCAGCTCACTGCAACCTCTGCTTCCTGCGTTCAAGCGATTCTCCTGCCTCAGTCTCCCGAGTAGCTGGGATTACAGGCATGTGCCACCACGCCTGGCTAATTTTGTATTTTTAGTGGAGACGGGGTTTCTGCATGTTGGTCAGGCTGGTCTCGAACTTCCGACCTCAGGTGATCTGCCCGCCTCAGCCTCCCAAAGTGCTAGGATTACAGGCGTGAGTCACTGCAGCCAGCCTAGACATGGGGTTTCACCACATTGGCCAGGCTGGTTTCGGACCCCTGATCTCGTGATCTGCCCACCTTGGCCTCCCAAAGTGCTGAGATTACAGGCATGATCCACTGCGGCTGGCCCAGACTGTGGACTTTTTAACCAAATATTCTTTCATGCTTGCTGATTCTTGTTCTGTGTGCATTTATAGTTGGCCCCGCCACATCTGTATGTTCACCCAACTGCAGGCAGAAAATATTCCAAAAGCTGGAGCTGGATGCAATGGTTTATGCCTCTAATCACGGCAGTTTTGGAGGTCAAGTTGGGTGGATTGTTTGAGCCCCAGAGTTTGAGACCAGCTTGGGCAGCGTCTCTACAAAATAAAAAAAAATTAGCCGAGCATGGTGGCGCATGCCTTTGGTCCCAGCTACTTGGGAGGCTAAGGCAGGAAGATGGCTTCAGCCCAGGAGGTTAAGGCTGCAGTAAGTTGCGATTATATCACTGCACTCTAGCCTGGGTGACAGAGCAGGAACCCTTCTTAAAAATAAATAAATAAAAACAATAAAGAATAACACCAAGAAAAAACTGTGCTATAACCACTATTTACATACCACTTATGTTGTATTATTATAAGTAATCTGGAGATGATTTAAAGTATACAGGAGGATGTGCGTAGGTTACATGCAAATATTATGCTATTTTGTATCAGGGACTTGAACATCTGCAGATTAGGGTGTCACTGGGAGTCCTGGAACCAACCCCCTGAGGACACCAAGGAATGACTATATTACCTGATAAAAATCGAGGAAGAGCCGGGCGTGGTGGCTCACGCCTGTAATCCTAGCACTTTGGGAGGCCGAGGTGGGAGGATCACCTGAGGTCAGAAGTTCAAGACTCGCCTGGCCATCATGGTGAAACCCCATCTTTAAAAAAATAAATAAATAAATAAATAAATAAATAAATAAATAAATAAAAATCGAGGAAGAGCCCCATTATGCATCTTCCCTCTTAAAATGCACTCTAAAAATATGAGGTGTCCTGTAATGTGTAACTCTTTCCAGCATTTCCATTTCTTTGTGGTGTGGTTCTTCCTAAGCAGCTGTGGATGGTTCTCACTTCTCTGCCTTTTCCTTGCCTTTCTTCACAGCCATCCCTCCTCAGCATCCCTTCCAGTCCCAAGCCACGTGCATGGTGCTAGTCAGGATTCGGATTCATATCCGGATTCCAGCATGAAGTGCAGAGGTAGCCCTAAGCCCTGAAAGTTACTGGATTTATGTAGCCAATTTAAACAACTTCTCCATTGTAATTTGATATTTGAGTGGCTAAAGCATCTTGTTATTTCCGAACATTTGGGATCATCCTCCTTTTTGTGCTTTTTGTAAACTGAAGGCTTTTCTGATGACCTTCTCATCTTTCCTGGCCCACATGCCCTGAATGGAAGATTGAACCGTGCCTATCTCTCTCTGTGCAGAAGGATAGAGACTAGTAGGCATTTAAATACAGTTATATATATTCCTGCAAGCTCTGCAACATTTTAAAATGTTTTTGTACCTATGACAATCATTTTGCCTGGGGCTTCCTAGGTTTTTTGTTTAAGAAAAACACTGAAGCATTTTCACTTATTAAATTACCCACTGGGGACTGGTCTTGTTTGAGAGTTGCTCTCTCATGTCTTGAAACCTGTGGCATTTTAACTCCATGCAGCTGCAAGCTGCATGGGTCTCATGGACACACATCTCCTTTTGTTAAAACTTTCCCTGGGCTTGGTCAGGGGTTTCTCTCTTTTTTCTTTTTCTTTTTTCCTAGGCTTAGCTCAGCTGTCTGAGGGACATAGAACAGACACCCCTTGGAGAGAAAGTTGATTTTGGGGAATGTGTGGATGTGTCGACTGTCCTATAATTTGAGGTTTGTGGTGGGAGGCACAAAAACATTTTGGAAGGGAGAGAATGTCAGAATGAGGCGTTCTCCAGAGTCCAGGAGGCAAAGGGGAATGCTCACAGCAGCCTTTAGCAGGCAGAGCTGCAGTTGTTGGGTAGTTGTGGCAGCGCCTACACAGGCTATAGTCAGGCAGGTGAGAGGAGTGTCTGTGGTATGCTGGGTATCTGGGTGCTCGGTGTCCACCCAGGAGGAGCAGGGCTTGTGGCGTTCATCTGGGCAGGTGACCAGGAAATGGAGGTAGCAACGTGCTACCCATCCCCTTACTGCCCACGTGTGACGCTGCCGTGCTCTCTCTGCTTGGAGATACAGGGAGTAGCCTCCACATCCCTCTTGTAGCAGCTTTTCTGTATCGTGGGGTGGAGTCTGTTTCTAAGCATGGAGCAGACTGGCTTTCCAGGGTGCTGATGGAAGCAGAAGGAGACTTGGTTCTCTGGTGCCGTTGGATAGAGAGACTCGAGTCTGGAAACAGGCCCATGGTTTACTAAAGAATGAAGACTCGACTCTCCTCCCTGGCTGGCTGAGGGAAGGTACAGAAAGACTCAATTCGAATCCAGGTTCTGCCACTTGGCGATGTGACACTGGAGGAGTTACCTGTCCTGGATTTCTCTGTTTGTTGAAATTGGGACTAAAATAGCTCAGGGTGAGGCACAGGCACACAGGCAGTGGCTGGCCCAGTGCCTGGCGTGAAGTTGGTGGGCTGCAGATGTTATGGCACAAAAAGGAGGATAATCCTAAATGTTCAAAAAGAGCTCACCTCACTCCCCATTGCGCGAGCCAAGGGCAGGTGCAAGGTTTCCAGGCCTTGCAAGTGGGAAATTCCCCAGCTTCCTAATGAGTGAGGTTGATTTGCTGGCTTGGAGGGAAGGGACCCCCCCATGCTGTGTTCTGGGCTACTTCTGGGCTAACCTAGCATCTGTTACTAGTCTATAAATGGACACGGAAGTGTTTTCCAAAGCACAGGCACTCTGGGTGGCTTGAATGACCAGGCAGTCGCATTAGCACCCTTTCCTCCCACCTCAGCTGCATGAGCTGTCCTGGGTCTCTGCCCACTGCAGGTGGCTGAGATGTATGCTCTTCCTTCATCACTTTCCAGGGGCTCAGAATTCAGAGGCCAAATTGCCTGCTGTAGGGTCATATGGTGGTGGTTCAGAAAATAGCCTCCTTCCAATCCCACTGGAAACAAGAAAAAAAAAAAATAGAAAATAGGCTTTCTGCTCACCAAGCCACATTGCCGGCAGGCTCCATGTGGCAGCCTGGACTCCAGCCTCTCACTGCTTCCTATGTGATGGGCCTGCTGGAGACACATGGTTGGCTGAATGTAATAGAGAAATATACTACTCTTCTCACCACCTGTGGCCCTGGCTGCTGCGTTCTCTCGTTGACACCTGTTTTGTTTTCTCTAGTATTTGCCCATCCTTTTAATGCTTTCAGCTTACCAGAGTCTTTGAGTCTTTGCAATTTTTCTTTCACCATGACCCTTTCCTCCCCAAAATAAACCAACAGCCATCCCGTCCCTTTCTGCCTTTTCTCTGCCAAATGTAATTTGTTTTGTACAGCGTGCCCGTCTCTGACAGCCGTCATTTCTCCCCATCTGTTCTGCGTCTCAGCGCTGCCCTTGATTGGCAGGAATGGATTGTGTGACCAGGGCAGTTTCCAAGGGCAGGGCCATTGGGGTGAACTGTAGTGTGTTTCCTTGAGACGCTTCCTACCAGGCTGGGAATCAGGTCTTGAATTTCTGCCTGGCGTTGTCCATCCTTCCTGGCCTCAGAGACACCCAGCTCAGATGATGGTGATCCAAAGCAAGGTATAGTTCCTTGAAATACAATGGAAGGAGTTGCTAAAATTTATCTCAGGTAAAATAGTTCTTGGACCCTCGAAGTTGGCTTATTATTTATCACCCTGTACATAATGCTTTTCAGGTAGGGGATGGATTGGTGAGTAGGAATTATTTGCAGTTTCAATTAAATCTTATTTTGGTTTTCATTCCTCTGAATATTAACAATACAGGGATGGAGAACTGTGCCTGTCTTGCACTATCGTGCACTGTTCTTGCAATAAGAATAGTGCTTCACATCATAAACAGTGTTTGTGTTGCCATTATTAGTAATCTTTGCAATGATGACTGTACTCATAGATGACATGGACACACACTCCCTCTTGCTGCCATCCCTGTTCCATTCACCTGCCTAAGACAGGTACTGTATGTCACACACACACCATTCTGTGGCTACTCCTTGAATAGTTCATGAACATTTTAGATGGCTTTTCTCTTACAGAGTTTCTTTCTTTCTTTCTTTTTTTTTTTTTTGCTTTTTTTTTGTTGAGATGGGATTTCACTATGTTGGCCAGACTGGTCTCGAACTCCTGACCTTGTGATCTGCCCACTTTGGCCACCCAAAGTGCTAAAGTGCTGGGATTACAGGTGTGAGCCACTGTGCCCAGCCTCTTTTTTTTTTTTTTGAGACAGAGTCTCACTCTGTCACCCAGGCTGGGGTACAGTGGCACAATCTTGGCTCACTGCAACCTCCACCACCTGGGTTCAAACAATTCTCCTGTCTCATCCTCCCAGGTAGCTGGGACTATAAGGTGCACCACCATGCTCAGCTAATTTTTGTATTTTCAGTAGAGACAGGGTTTCACCGTGTTGGCGAGGCTAGTCTTGAACTCCTGACCCCAGGTGATCTGCCTGCCTCGGCCTCCCAGAGTGCTGGGATTATAGGCATGAGCCACTATTCCCGGCCAGAAATTTCTTTCTTTTCTTTCTTTCTTTCTTTTTTTTTTTTTTTTGAGATGGAGTCTTGCTCTTTCACCCAGGCTGGAGTGCGGTGGTGCGATCTCAGCTCACTGCAACCTCCACGTCTCAAGTTCAAGAAATTCTCCTGCCTCCGCCTCCTGAGTAGCTGGGACTACAGGTGCATGCCACCACACCTGGCTAAATTTTTTTGTATTTTTAGTAGAAAGGGGGTTTTACCACCTTTGCCAGGATGGTTTTGATTGCCTGACCTCATGATCCACCTGCCTTGGCCTCCCAAAGTGCTGGGATTACAGGCGTGAGCCACCGCGCCTGGCCCAGGAATTTCTTAAGAGATTCTTTTTGGTCCTGCTCTCCACTCATCCTCAACTAAAATGAGAGCTTAATCAGTTGTGGGGTCACAAGTTCACAGTGTCAACATTCGAGGTTGCAATGTAAATTCTTCTCCAAATGTTACTACGTTTGTGTCTTATACTATTTATGTACATGCTGTCATGGTATCTGGGGATCTCAAAGACTTAGTGGTACCTGTGTTTGTTTTGTTTTAGTGGTACTTTGTATCGTGGTGCCAGTTCCATTCTAGCTGGTGGGGGGGGGGTGTTGAGGCAGGTTCTGCTTCAGAACCTGCAGCCTGGAACAGAGCACTGCCCCCACTTTCTTGCCTCATTCCCACACCTGGTATGTTTGGACCAGATTGTGAAGAGCTCCAAAGCCCTACACTTAAAAATCCACAGCACTGCTGGGCGTGGTGGTTCATGCCTGTAATTCCAGCACTTTGGGAGAGGCTGAGGCCGGTGGATCATGAGGTCAGGAGATTGAGACCATCCTGGCTAATACAGTGAAATCTCGTCTTTGCTAAAAATACAAAAATTAGCTGGGCATGGTGGTGTGCACCTGTAATCCCAGCTACTCGGGAGGCTGAGGCAGGAGAATCACTTAAACCCGGGAGGCGGAGGTTGCAGTGAGCTGAAATCATGCCATTGCACTCCAGCCTGGTGACAGAGCGAGACTCCATCTCAAAATAAATAAATAAAGGATTTTATTTAGCCCAGTAAGTCCAAACTATGATTTCAACATATAATCAATATAAAACAATTGTTAGGGCTGAGCACGGTGGCTCATACCTGTAATCCCAGCACTTTGGGATACCAAGGTAGAAGGATCACTTGAGGCAAGGAGTTCAAGATCAGCCTGGGCAACATGGTGAAACCCCATCTCTACAAAAAGTTTTTTTTAATTAGCTGCACGTGGTGGCATGTGGTACTTGTCGTCCTAGCCATTCCAGAGGCTGAGGCAGGATTGCTTGAGCCCAGGAATCAGAGGCTGCAGTAAGCCATGATTATACCACTGTACTCCAGCCACGGTGACAGAGTAAGACCTTTCCTCTAAAAAACAAAAATGAAACAAAAAGAATTATTAGTGAGATATTTTGCATTTCTTTTACTAAGCTAAATCTGAAATGTGATGTGTATTTTACATTTACAGCACATCTCCATTGGACCAGCCACATTTTGAGTCCTCAGGAGCCAGGTGTGGGCAGTGGCCACCTTCATATCATGGGCAGCACAGCTCTCTTGACTACCCGAAGTCCTAAGACTTCAGGATCCACAGCCCCTATCCTTCTTCAACCTATTTATTTCGTGGCTAGAATGTATAAGCATGGACTGAAAAGAAATAATTAAAATTGGGGTGTTTTTTAAGACTTGATTTGTTCATGTTTGTTTCCCTGGCTCAGTAAGTGGCTCTCAGTGGAAGCTGTAAGTGGATGCTTTAAGGTCTGCTCACATACAGTCTTGGAGAAGAGCTCCCAGCGGAGATGCACAAGGCCTGGCTGCTCCTGAATGTCTGCAGACAAGATTAGGAGGATGCATGCTTCCACAGTGCTGTGTAGCCTTTAACTTCCCAATACCTAGAGCCGGGGTTGTCGGGGCAAGGGGATTTTCTGTGGGTAGAGAAAATTAAGAAAGAAATCAAGCAATAAATCAAGACTTTGTCTTTGTTTTTTCATGTAGTGGAATAGAAGATGAACTCAACTGAATTCAGTGAAGATATAGAAGAAGGTAAAAAAAAAAAAATGCCCTTTTAAAAAATGTTCTTAGCTGAATACTTTTGATTAGGTCATACATTCACATGGTCCAAAAATATACAATGTTATATCCTGAAAAGTCCCCTCCCGCCCTGGGTTCCCATCTGCCTCCACTCACACACTTGTTACCTTGTATCTCTTTTAAAAAGTTACCTTTTTAAAGCACAAAAAGATAATATTTTATTTCTCTTTCTCCACTGCCTTCCCTCCCCCAAAAAAGATTTTTAAACCAATTTTGAACTAAATGCTCCTGGCACATGGCTTTATTGTATAGCACTAGTGCGGTGAGATAAAGGTTGCATTGTTGGGAAGCGCAGGTTTGCTATGACTAGACATCATTATATGAGCGCTGGTGTCAAAGGGCGGCCCACAGACACCCTGCCGCTCGGAAAACCTGCTGATCTCTGAGCTGCCCTGGTCTTTCCCACTGAGCCCTGTTTCTTCTCTGACACAGTTCTAAAAAGTAACACTGTGAAAGTGGAGACAGAGGCCGAAGATGCTGCTCTGGACTGCTCTGTGAATTCCAGGACTTCTGAGAAGCACTCTGTGGACAGCGTCCTCACTGCCCTCCAGGACTCCAGCAAACGAAAGCAGCTGGTCAGCGATGGCCAGCTAGACTCTGTCCCCAGCGTGAAGAGGCGGCGGCTGATCCCCGAGGTGAGGGCCCGGCCCTGTTACTCTTTGCTTGGGCTCTAACCCTCTCTGATTCCATGCTGAATCTCCGTCTTGTTTTGGGCATCCCGGCAACTGCTGAAACCTTGGGCACAGGAAAGTTTTCATTTAAACTATCCCATCTCTGGCTTCAGTTTCTTGCAGATGTCTTTAACTGGAATTCTTGTCTGTGTCTGGATTCCTGGTGGGTAAAGGGAGCCTTCACATTGCAAAGGCTTTTGCATTATTTTGCTGTGCTTTGTAGGGAAAGGCAGGAGCTTTCTGATAGTGAGGACAGTTAATGTAAGCCTACCACACATGACATTGAAGCTGATTCCCACAAAAATGGGGCATTAGCTGGAGGTCAGGTCTTTTCCTAAGTTAAATCTATCCATCATTTATTTAAATAGAAACTGGATCTCACTATGTTGCCCAGGCTGGTCTTGAACTCCTGGCCTCAAATGATCCTCCTGACTTGGCCTCCCAAAGTGCTGGGATTACAGGTGTGAGCCATAGTGCGGGGCCAGCTCTTTGTTTAATTGGTTTGTTTTAATTCTACCCTGGGGGATGTTAGGGGAGATCCAAACAAATTGGGAAGTTATACATTTTAGGGATTTGGTTAGGTTTTAATTTGCATAATGGTAAGACTAAGATTTTAACTAGGATTTAAATATACCTGTTTACATTATAGTGAAGAGACCTGCATTCTACATCATGGAACATTGAATGATACTTTTTTTTTTTTTTCAAATGGAGTTTCCTTCTTGTTGCCCAAAGCTGGAGTGCAATGGCACAATCTCAGTTCACCACAACCTCTACCTCCTGGATTCAACCAGTTCTCCTGCCTCAGCCTCCTGAGTAGCTGTGATTATAGGCATGCACCACCACACCCGGCTAATTTTGTATTTTTAGTAGAGACGGAGTTTCTCCGTTGTTAGTCAGGCTAGTCTCGAACTCCCGACCTCAGGTGATTTGCCTGCCTCAGCCTCCCAAAGTGCTGGGATTACAGGGATGAGCCACTGCGCCTGGCCATGAGTGATAATTTTATTTATTTATTTATTCAGTTTTTGTTGTTTTTTGCTTTTTTTTTTTTTTGCTAACTCTTTATTCTGGTCTGAATGGCTTTTCTTTTTAAATGACTGTCTCTCTAGTTTATTTGGGTTTTCTTAAAAGAACTTTATTAAGATATAGTTCAAATACTGTACAGTTAACTAAGTTAAATTATATAATTTAATGTGTTTATTTTTGTTTTTGAGACAGAGTCTCATTCTGTCACCCAGGCTGGAATGCAATGGCATGATCTTGGCTCACTGCAACCTCCACCTCCTGGGTTCAAAACGATTCTCTTTTCTCAGCCTCCCAAGTAGCTGGGATTACAGGCATCCACCACCACGCCTGGTTAATTTTTTTTTTTTTTTTGTATTTTTAGTAGAGACAGGTTTTCACCATGTTGGCCAGGCTGGTTTCAAACTTATGACCTCAAGTGATCCACCCGCCTTGGCCTCCCAAAGTGCTAGGATTACAGGCAGGAGCCACTACACCCAGCTGTAGCTCATTTTGTTTTAGCACTGAGTTATATTCCACTGCCTGGTTGTAGGAGAGTTTATTTATTTACCTACTAACGGACATCTTGGATGCTTTCAAGTTTTGGCATTTGTGAATAATGCTGCTGTAAACATCCATGTATAGGTTTTCATGTAGACATAAGTTTTTAACTCCTTTGGATAAGCACCCAGGAGTGTCATTATGTTTAGTTTTGTAAAAAACTACGAAACTGCCTTCTAAAGTGGTGGGACCGTTTTACAGTCCCACTAATAAGTTCCTCTTGCTCCACATCCTCAAAAGTGATTTTGACCATTCTAATAGATATGTAGTAGTGTCTTGGTTTTTGGTTTGTTTGTTTGTTTAGTTAAAAAAAATTTTTTTGTAGACATAGGGAGTCTAGCTATGTTGCCCAGGCTGTTCTTGACTTCCTGGCCTCAAGCGATCTTCCTGCCTCAGCCTCCCAGAGTGTTGGGATTACAGGCATGAGCTACTGGGCTCATTTTTGTTTATGTTGTTGTTGTTTTGAGACCGGGTCTCTCTGTGGCCCAAGGTGGAGTGCAAAAGCAGTGGCACATCAGGTGTGGTGGTTCACACCTGTAATTCCTGCACTTTGAGAGGCTGAGGCGGGTGGATTGCTTGAGTGCAGGAGTTCCAGACCAGCCTGGGCAATGTGGCAAAACCCCATCTCTACAAAAAATACAAAAAAGTTAACCAGATGTGGTGGCGCACACCTGTAATCCCAGCTACTCAGGAGGCTGGGGTGGGAGAATCACTTGAACCTGGGAGACAGAGGTTGCAGTGAGCTGAGATCATGCCATTGCACTCCATCCTGGGCAACAAAAGCAAAATCCGTCTCAAAAAAAAAAAAGTTACAGCCAAACCCAAGGTCATTTAGATTTTCTGTTATGTTATCTTCTAAGTGTTTTATAGTTTTTCATTTTACATTTAGGTTTGTGATTGATTTTGAGTTGATTTTTGTAAAGAGTGTAAGGACTATGTCTAGATGGACATATTTGCATGTGGATGTCCAGTTTGGTCCAGTAACATATGTTGAAAATACTGTCCTTCATCGTATTGCTTCCGTTGACTGTCTTTATGCAGTTCTAATTCTGAGCTCTCTATTCTGTTCCATTGATCTATTTGTTTATTCTTGCCCCCAAACCACCCTATCTTGATTACTTATAGCCTTATGGTAAATGTTGAAGTCAGGTAGTATCAGTCCTTTAACTGTGTTCTTTTTTTTTCAGTATTGTGTTAGCTATTCTGGACTTTTGTCTGTCTATATAAATTTTAAGATTAGTTTATTGATAGCAATAAAATAGTTTGATGGGATTTTGATTGGGATCATGTTGAATCTATAGATCAAAGTGGAAAGAACTGATATCCTGAAAATACTTAGTCTGCCTATCTATGAGCATGGAATGTCTCTCCATTTATTTAGTTCTTTAATTACTTTAGTCAGTTTTGTACTTTTCCTCATATACATCTTGTATATACGTATTTTGTTAGGTTTATAACTAATTATTTAATTTTTTTGGAGGGCTGATATAAATGGTATTGTGTTTCTAATTTTAAATTCTACTTGTTTATTGCTGGTGTATAGGAAATAAAATTGACTTTTGTATAGTAACCTTGTAACTACAACCTTGCTGTAATTGCTTATTAGTTCCAGTTAGTTTTTGGCTGATTCTTTTGGATGTTCTAAATAGACAGTCACGTCACATGCAAACAGAGACAGTTTTATTTCTTCCTTCCCAATCAGTATACCTTTTATTTCTTTGCTTATTGCATTAGCTAGGACATTCCGTACAATATTGAAAAGAATGAGGAGAGGGGGACGTCCTTGCTTTGTACCTGATCTTAATGGGAAGACTTCTGGTTTCTCACCATTAAGTATGATGTTAGCTGTGGGATTTTTGTAGATGTTCCTTTTCCAGTTCAGGAAGTTTCTTTCTAGTCCTGATTTACTGAGAATTTTTGTTATGAATGGTGTTGGATTTTGACAAGTGCTTTTTCTGCATTTATTGACATGATCATGTGATTTTTCTTCTTTACCTTGTTGCTGTGGTGGATTTTATTAACTGATTTTTTAAATGATGATCTAGCCTTTTCATATCTAGGATAAATCTAAGCTGGTCATGATACATTTTTATACATTATTAGATTCAATTTTTATTTATTTATTTGTTCTTTGGAGACAGAGTCTTGTTCTCTCTCCCAGGCTGGACTGCAGTGGCGCGATCTCCGCTGATTGCAACCTCCGCCTCCCGGGTTCAAGCAGTTCTCCTGTCTTAGCCTCCTGAGTAGCTGAGACTACAGATGCACTCTGCCACGCCTGGCTAATTTTTTGTATTTTAGTAGAGATGGGGTTTCATGTGTTGCCTAGGCTGGTCTTGAACTCCTGACCTCAGGTGATCTGCCTGCCTTGGCCTCCCAAAGTGCTGGGATTACAGGCTTGAGCCACTATTCCTGGCCCAGTGTCCTGCTAATGTTGTATTGGGGGTTTTGTATCTGTGTTCATGATAAATACTGGTCTGTAGCTTTTTTTCTTGTAATGTCTTTGTCTGGTTTTGGTATTAAGGTAATGCTGGCCTCATAGAATGAGTTAGGAAGTAGTTTCTCTGTTTCTGTTTTCTGAGACTGTAGAGAAATTATATCATTTTTCACTTAAATGTTTGGTAAAATTCACCTTTGAACCCATTTGGGGCTGTTACTTTGTATTTTGGAAGGCTATTAGTTATTGATTAAATTTCTTTAATAGATATAGCCCTATTCAGAATGTTTCTTCTTCCATGAGTTCTAGAAGATTGTGCCTTTTAAGGAATTGGTCTCTTTCCTCTAGATTATCAAATTAGTGGACATAGAGTTGGTCATAGTGTTCCTTTATTATCCTTTCAATGTCTGTGGGGTCTGTAGTGGGATCTCTCATTTCTGATATTATTAATTTGTGTCCTCTTTCTCTAAGTTAGCCTGCTAGAGGCTTATGGATTTTCTTGATCTTTTCAGAGAAACAGATTTTGATTTCATTGATCTTTATCTATTGATTTACCCTTTGCAATTTCATTGATTTCTGCTGTAATTTTTATTTTTTCTTTTTTTTTCCCAGAGACCTTCAAAGCTACTGCAAATCAATCTACTGTAATTTTTATTGTTTCTTCTGCTTACTTTGGATTTCATTTGCTTTTCTAGTTTCCTCAGGTAGAAGCTTAGATGATTTTTAGATCTTTTCTTCTATATGCCTTCAATACTATACATTTTCCTCTAACCATTCTTTTTGCTGCATTCCACAAATTTTGGTAAATTGAGTTTCTTTCATTTATTTATTTATTTATTTTTGTGGTGAGACAGAGTCTCACTGTGTCGCCCAGGCTGGAGTACAGTGGTGTGATCTCAGCTCACTGCAACCTCTGCCTTCCAGGTTCAAGTGATTCTCCTGCCTCAGCCTACTGAGTAGCTGGGATTACAGATGCCCACCACCATGCTCGGCTAATTTTTGTATTTTTAATAGAGATGGGGTTTCCCCATTTTAGACAGGCTGATCTCGAACTCCTGGCCTCAGGTGATCCACCACCTCTGCCTTCCAAAGTGGTGGGATTGCAGGCATGAGCCATAGCGCCTGGCTTCATGTTCTCTTTTTTTAGCATGTTAATTACTTAATGTTCTCTTTTTTTAGCATGTTAATTATACTAATTTTTTTAAATATCTTTTTTTCTTCTTCTTCTTTTTTTCTTTAGACGGAGTCTCTCTCTGTTGCCCAGGCCAGAGTGCAGTGGCATGATCTTGGCTCACTGCAACCTCTGCCTTCCCGTTCAAGCAATTCTCCTGTCTCAGCCTCCTGAGTAGCTGGGATTACAGGCATGCACCACTACACCCGGCTAATTTCTGTATTCTTAGTAGAGATGGGATTTTACCATGTTGGCCAGGCTGGTCTTGAAGTCTTAACCTTGTAATCTTCCTGGCTCAGCCTCTCAAAGTGCTGGAATTACATGCGTGATCCACCATGCCCGGCATTTTTTTTTTTTTTTTAAAGACAGCGTCTCATTCTGTCACCCAGGGGTAAGCTTTGTCTGGCTGGAGCTTCAGGTTTTACCCAGGGATTCTGACATGGTTAGGGAAAGGGAACCAAAACCAAAAATGCATTTAACTATTTCTAATATGATTTGCCCAGTCTACATATACACACATGGTCACTTGTATTTACTGTACTTTTTAGTAGACAATACAGAAGGCAGTTCTGACCCACTAGCTTTGGAGGTGGAAAAGTCATGTTTAAAGTCCTGGATTTTATTTGGGTGTTTTCTTTGCTTTGTTAATTTTCCTTAGTGTATACAAAGTGTGGTTGAAAATACCTGCCCTCTTTATATCCAGGCAGCAGGGTAAAAAAAAAGAAAGAAAATATCCACCCTCCCTCCTGTTTCATAAAAAGAATGTAAGTAAGTATAAACCTTTTGAAACCCTGAAATTCCTTGTATAGAAAGATACCATGTGAATTTAAGGCAGCATTTCCTTTTTTTTTTTCAAATCTTCTTCTCTTTGTTTTTTTACTTCTTATTTATTTATTTTTAGTCCCATTTTACAGATGAAGTATTTCCTTTTTAAAAAGTTTGGCCGGGCTCGGTGGCTCATGCTTGCATTCCTAGCACTTTGGGAGGACAAGGCAGGCGGATCACAAGGTCAGGAGTTCAAGACCAGCCTGGCCAACATGGTGAAACCCCATCTCTACTAAAAACATAAAAATTAGCCGGGCATGATGGCGGGTGCCTGAAATCCCAGCCACTTGGGAGACTGAGGTAGGAGAATTGCTTGAACCTGGGAGGTGGAAGTTGCAGTGAGCCAAGATTGCTTTCCAGTCTGGGTGACAAAGCAAGACTGTCTCGGAAAGAAAAAAAAAGTTTTTGTAAATTGAGGCCAGGTGCCGTGGCTCATGCCTGTAATCCCACCACTTTGGGAGGCTAAAAGTTGGGTGAATCACTTGAGCCCAAGAGTTTGAAACCAGCCTGGCCAAAATGGCGAAACCCCATGTCTACATAAAATACAAAAACTGAGGTGGGAGGATCACCTGATCGTGGGGAGGTTGAGGCTCTAATGATCCTGCCACTGCACTCTAGCTTGGACAACAGACTGAGATTCCATGTCAAAAAATAAATAAACTTATCTATCCAGACTTGCTTAGGTGAAAAAATAAAATAAATAAATAAATAAATAAGTTTGTATAAATTGATGGATATGTCAGTAAATCAGTAGTCTTAGAACCCTGGGGACTTGATTGATTGATTAATTGAGATGGAATCTCACTCTGCCACCAGGCTGGAGTGCAGTGGCATGATCTTGGCTCACTGCAACCTTTGCCTCCCCTGCCTTCCAGGTACAAGTGATTCTCCTGCCTCAGCCTCCCCAGTAGCTGGGACTACAGGCACATGCCACCACGCCCAACTAATTTTTCTATTTTTTAGTAGAGACAGGGTTTCTTCACCATGTTGGCCAGGATAGTCTCGATCTCTTGACCTCGTGATCTGCCCGCCTTAGCCTCCCAAAGTGCTGGGATTACAGGCTTCAGCCACCACGCCCAGCCTTTCTTTTCTTTTCTTTTCTTTTTGAGATGGGATCTCATTCTGTGGCTCAGGCTGGAGTGCAGTAGCACAGTCTTGGCTCATTGCAACCTCGACCTCCTTGGCTTAAGCATTACCCCCACCTCAGCCTCCCAGTGGCTTATTTTTGTAAGGACAGGGTTTTGCCATGTTACCCAGGCTGGTCTTGAACTACTGGCCTCGAGCAATCTGCTTGCCTTGGCCTCCAAAAGTGTTGAATTATAGGCGTGACCTACCACACCCAGCCGTATGTACTGTTTTCTGAAGCACTTTCATCAAAGACAGGAGGGACCTTGAGACTGCATCCAGTGATAATCAAAAAAAATAGAAAGGGCGAGGCATAGTGGCTCAGGCCTGTAATCCTAGTGTTTTGGGAGGCCGAGGGGGGAGGATCACTTGAGTTTAGGAGTTCAAGACTAGCCTGGGCAACATAGTGAGACCCTGTCTCTGTTTTTATCTAAAGTAGAAAGGAAGCACACAAACAGTTACCAGTAGCTACTCAACAAATAGTGCCTTGCATACCTTATTCCATCTAATCCATATAACAAACTAGTTAATACCTCCACCAGGCAGCTGAGCAAACTCAGGCATGTAAGTTAAAAGGTGCCAGGGTAGGGACTCCATGTTTGGGTCCCTTTCCACGAACACTCCCTTTGTGGAAGCTGTTTTTCTCTCTCCTGGATTTCCCCTCTGGGGTCCCCTTCCATACTCTCTCATGGAAGCCTGTCTTCCCCTCCTAAACTCCATCTTTCTCTCTATTCCCTTCCACTCAGTGTGGAAGCTGCTTTCCTCTCCTGGATTCCATCTTTCTGGATTCTCTCACTCAGTGTGAGAGTTAGCTGTTTCTTTCTCTCTTCTTCTCCTGTTTCTCTCTAAATAAATCACTTTCTACAAATGCTAAAAAAACAAACAAACCAAAAAACACCAAAAAAAAAAAAAAGGCTATTTTGTATAATTCCCTTCGAGTAGGTTTTCCAACTATTTTATCTTAAATAGATTCAGATTAACCATTTTGGGCAGAAACAGCATAGAACGCAGAACAACAGCAGAACACGGAAGTGATGTCCCAGTTTTCTCAGTACCATATTAGGAGGCACATGACCTCTGATATGGCTTGACTGTGTCCCCACCTAAATATCATATTGAATTGTAGCTCCCATCATTTCCATGTAGGAGGTCTATTGAATCATGGGGGCAGGTCTTTCCCATGCTGTTATTGTGATAATGAATAAGTCTCACAAGATCTGATGGTATTATTATAAAGGGCAGTTCCCCTGCACAGACTCTCTTGCCTGCAGCCATTTAAGAAGTGCCTCTGCTTCTCATTCACCTTCTGCCATGATCATCATGAGGCCTCCCCAGCAATGTGGAACTGTGAGTCAGTTAATCCTCTTTCCTTCATAAATTACCCAGTCTTAGGTATGTCTTCATTAGCTGCATGAGAACAGACTTACACAGTAAATTGGTACCAGGAGTAGAGCACTGCCATAAAGATACTCAAAAATGTGAAAGTTAGTTTGGAACTGAGTAACAGGCAGAGGTTGAAATAGTGTGGAGGGCTCAGAAGAAGACAGACAAATGTGAGAAATTCCTAGAGATTAAAGGGCTCAGAAGAAGACAGGAAGATGTGGGAAAGTTTGGAACTTCCCTGTAAGTTGTTGAACGGCTTGGACCAAATGCTGCTCATCTCAGATTTAGGAACTTGCTGGGAACTGGAATAAAGGTGACTCTTGCTATGTTTTAGTAAAGAGACTGGCAGCATTCTGCACCTGCCCTAGAGATCTGTGAAACATTGAACTCGAGAGAGATGATTTAGGGTATCTGGCAGAAGAGATTTCTAAGCAGCAAAGCATTCAAGAGATGACTTGAGTGCTGTTAAAAGTAGAAAAGGAAAACCTATTTTCTGAGGACAAATTCAAACGGGCTGCCAAAATTTGCATAAGTAACAAGGAGACAAATATAGCCAAGACAATGGGGAGAATGTCTCCATGTCATGACAGAGGTCATGGCAGCCCCTCTTATCACAGGCCTGGAGACCTAAGAGAAATAAATGGTTTTGTGGGCCAAGCCCTGGGCCTTGCTGCTTTGTACAGTCTCAGAACTTGGTGCCCTGCATCCCAGCCATGGCAAAAAGGGGACAATGTATAGCTTGGGCCGGGGCTTCAGAGGGTGCAAGCCCCAAGCCTGGGCAACTTCCATGTGGTGTTGCACCTGTGGTTGCACAGAAGTCAAGAATTGAGGTTTGGGAACCTCTGCCTAGATTTCAGAGGATGTGTAGAAATGGCTGGATATCCAGGCAAAAGTTTGCTGCAGGGGCAGAACCCTCAGGGAGAATCTCTGCTAGGGCAGTACAGAAGGGAAACCTAGGATTGGAGTGCCCACACTGGGTACCCACTAGAGCATTGCCTAGCAGAGCTGTGAGAATAGGGCCACTGTTCTCCAGACCGCAGAATGGTAGGTCCACCAACAGCTTGCACTGTACGCCTAGAAAAGCCACAGACACTCAACCCCAGCCCATGTAAGCAGCCAGGAGTGGAACTTTATCTTGCAAAGCCACAGGGGCAGAGCTGCCCGAAACCATGGGAACCCACCTCTTGTGACCTAGATTGAGACATGGAGTCAAAAGAGATTATTTTGGAGCTTTAAGATTCGACTGCCCCACTCAATATCAGACTTGCATCGGGCCTATAGTCTTTTTATTTTGCCCAATTTATCCCATTTAGAATGGGTATATTTACTCATTGCCTTGTATCCCTGTTGTATCTAGGAAGTAACTAATTTGCTTTTGATTTTATAGGCTCATAGGTGGAAGGGACTTGCCTTGTCTCAGATGAGACTTTGGACTGTGGACTTTTAAGTTAATGCTTAAATGAGTAAAGACTTTGAAAGACTGTTGGGAAGACATGATTGATTTTGAAATGTGAGGATATTAGATTTGGAAGGGGCTGGGGTGAAATGATGTAGTTTGGCTGTGTCCCCACCCAAATCTCAACTTGAACTCTAGCTCCCATAATTTCCACTTGTTGTGGGAGGGACCCAATGGAAGGTAATTGAATTCTGTGGGCAAATCTTTCCAATGCTGTTCTTGTGATAGTGAATAAGTCTCCTGAGATGCAATGGTTTTATAAATGGGAGTTCTCGTGCACACGCTCTCTTGCCTGCAGCCATCTAAGGCATGCCTTTACTTCTCATTCACCTTCTGCCATAATTATGAGCCTCCCCAGTGATGTGGAACTGCGAGCCAATTAAACCTGTTTCCTTTATAGATTACCCAGTCATGGGTATGTCTTTATTAGCAGTGTGAGAGCAGACTAATACAATGTCTATTTTTTTCCATCTTTGGTAATATTAACTTTCAACCATTAAAAAGATGGTATCTGTTTGGTTTCTCCCCTACAATGTAAATTAATATGTATTTTTGTTGCCCTAAGCCCTGGCACTGCAAGAGGATTGACACAACCCCTTTCTTCACCAATTACACGAATATTATCATAACATCAACAAAGCAGCTTTTAACATTACTTGTCAATCCACATAATTGCTTGCACATATTTGAAAATTAAGAACGTAAATTTAAAATTAAGCACATTTTCTGCCTAGAGAAAGTAGTTGCCAACTATTTTAACTTTTAAACAACATGTATTTTGTTTCCTTCTTTAACCATACACTTTTTGAAACCAATAATCATGTCTTTAAAATTGTATATCTTACAGTATCTGTGACAGTGTCTTACGTTTAATTAATGTCTATTTATATACACAGTATTGATGTATTTGAGTTTGATCACTTGTGATCTTGAAATGCAAAATTCTAGATTTCCTAATTAAACCATTTATATCAATTTTAGTCTTTCAAGGGTATATTTGACATTGCTACATGAATTACTTCATTAATTTCCATTTTTAATGAATAATGATGCATACTTTAACAGTAGATACATTTTCTGACATGAATTCTCAAACTTACACTACTGTCTTTCAGTATTTTTCCACTCCACTCTCCATTCCTACAACCATAGTATGGTTGCCCTCTCTTACCATATTGCCTTTTTATTCACAATCTCATGTGTTTATTTAGTCAATTGATATGAATTGGGTTTAAATCCAAGCTGTCACTTATTCCTTACTTTATCTTAGGCAGATTGTCTCAGTTTCCTCTTATGTAAAATTAGGATTTGAGAAAAAAAATTATTTGTTGATTATCTAGAGTCCAAATTATGATAGAGGGGAAAAGTAGCAATTATACAGTGCTTTATCAGGGAGCTTATACGTCCACTGTAGAACTGGCATTTATATAAGAAACCAATGCTTAGTGCCACCAAAAACATTTCAGTCTTTATGCAGAGATGAGATAGCCAATTAGCAGCAGAATATAAATCAATCTTTTAATTGGCAAAATAAAAAGGTCAACATTTCTATCTACAATCATAATTTACCATGAATATAGCAGCTAAATCAAACAGCAGAAGCAATAAAAGCAATAAAAATAAAACACATTAAGAAAATAGTACAAAATATTTTTGAGTTGGAAATCAGATACAATGAGGAAACGCAGAGTGAGGAGGAGTGGGGAGAGAGAGAGAGAGAATGTGTAGGAGATTTGTAGAGCCAGTAAATTTTAGGACCACATGAATATTAAACTATAGAATTTAGAAACCATACATACATATTTAGCAGTCAATGTAATTTCTGTAAACATTTTTGACCACATATCCTGCTTCAAAGTAGAAAAATTTCAAGCTATAAATAAATTCATGATAAACATGATTATTTGGGCAAATAATGTATTACAATTGTAATTTTAACAAAATTTAAGGTTTACTTCTATTACAAGATTTATTGGTGTTTTAAATATAAAGATATGCAGTGTATGGACTGTCAAGAGCACTGTAGGATATGTAGAATCTTCTGAATTTGAAATCCTTTATTTTGAACCAGCTTAGGAACCTTGTGTTAATGAGACCTTTTTAAATTATTCTTTGTTTTTGAGGTTTAAATGAGATTTCAGAATTGTACATATTTTAAAAAAGGTTTGTGACACAAAACACAAATACACATACCATACACATACAAATGTTATTCCTGGGATAGTACATAAGGTGAGAAGTAAATGGATAACACAAAATTCGACCAGCATAGAATCTTGACAGAGGCAAATTTCTTAATAATTTTCAGTTAATAAATTTTAGCTAATAAATAATGAGTCTGGATTTAAAATAATCATTGGAAGCAAACTGCATAACATGTTAATTTAGTTAAGGCATGGTAAATTCTATGTGATATTTTGATTTCAACTGTTCTGGATTAATCCATTCCATTGACTTCATATAGTTCTAACATTTTGTAAAGCCAGAATATTTCATGAAATTATGTAGACATGTGGTCTCCATGTGAATATTTTAATTAAAATTATTGTTCCCATATTGAAAAAGCTGATAAACATAGGGCAACATCTGTGACAGACTGATTGTATTAACAGCCCCAATTCTTCAACTACTCTATAACCATACCTTTTGCAAAGTAACTTTTATGATCTCCAGAGTTCTCACTCTACACTCTACCATAAGATTCATTTTGGCCAGTGAGATACTAGCAGATGTGACAATGCAGGAACTTGAAAAGGAACTGTGTGATTGAACTTGCTCAGTCTCGGTTTCCAGCCAAAGCCAGGAGAATGTCACTGGGTTAGCCCGCAGGGAATAGAACTGAGTCACTCCAGTGATCTCAAGCAAAGCCACCCTACATCAGCCAGTAGTCATCTAGTCCTTTGGGCATCTGGTTGAATTCAGTCAACATCAGAAGAGCCTCATAGCCAGTCTCTAACTGACCACAGACACGTGACCAAGCCTAAGAAATATCATCTTGCTCAGATGATCCAGACTCAGAATCAACTGAATCTTATCAACTTACTCATGTGACACTGGGGAATTTGGGTCATTTTATACATGATCTGTCTTTGGCAATCCACAACCAATTGACGGGATAATTCAACATCGGAACCAGGACACATCAATGAATAAAAAGGGATGCTAGATTGCAGTAGATAGGCACCATCCCACACAATTCTGGATACATTTTTGACTTGCAATCAACCCTCAGGTCCCTTAAAGATGATTATTTTAATAAAAGTCAAAGATGACTTAGTAACTGATTTCCAAGAGAAATAACTATAAATATATATAGTCCATATTTGATGCCTTTTGATGATGCAGTTTAAGTTTAATACATAAAAATATTAAAATGGTGTAAAATAATTGTGTAAATTTAAATGGGCCAATAGTTAAATTAAATGAATGACTGGAGAATAACAGATTACTACTGATATTTGTCCTCAGTGTGGAAAACAACAGGAAGTGGCTTAACCTGAGCTGAATTGGTCAATATGCACCTTGGTTTAAGAGAGTAGCTATTTCTCAGCTTCTGTTGCTTGTTACCAAAGAGTATAAACACAGTGTTGCCAGATGTTTCATTACAGTCCAGAAATTTAGACATTACATGAACACATCAAAGTTGTTTACTTATGGTTAAATATATAAATTAAAAAAAAACAAACATGTAGTCCACACACACAGCATGTTTGCATATCAAATTTGGCCCATTGGCTATTCTATATGCTGTGACCTCATACCTCTTAATTAGAGAAATGGATCAATTAAATAGTTTCTAAATGAAGACTTCTTTTTTTTTTTTTTTTTTGAGTTGGAGTTTAATTCTTGTTGCTCAGGCTAGAGTGCAGTGGTGCAATCTCAGCTCACCACAACCTCTGCCTCTCAGGTTCAAGCAATTTTCCTGCCTCAGCCTCCTGAGTAGCTGGAATTACAGGCATGTACCACCAAGCACAGCTAACTTTTTGTAATTTTAGTAGAGATGGGGTTTTTCCATGTTGGTCAGGCTGGTCTGGAACTCCTGACCTCAGGTGATCCACCTGCCTTGGCCTACCAAAGGGCTGGGATTACAGGAGTGAGCCACCATGCCTGGCCTGAAGACTTCTAAAAACCAATAGATTTCGTTGTGATGTTAGTTGAAACCATATGACACAAAACTAAAAACACCTTCTATTGAGTTTCTCCCATGTGTTTATTCTGAGTTTTTTATTGGCATAAGTGTCAAAGAGTAAATATTCAGATATAAGCTGTGGCTTTGTGTATTAATTACTGTATGACAATATCAACACAAGTTTAATGGCTTAAAACAACATGAGATGTTCATTATCTCACAGTTTCTATGAGTCAGGTGTACTGTCACAGCTTAGCTGTGCCCTCTACAATGCTATAGCAATACATTGCCCAGGGATATGGTCTCATCTGAGACTTAACTAGGGGAAGGATCCATTTCCAAGTTTACTCAAATTGTTGTAAGATTCAGTTTTTTTGGATGTGTAAGACTGAGGGCTACAGGCTCTTCATGGCTATCAATCAAATGCTGCTCTAATTTTTAGAGGTGCTCACAGTTTCTTTCCACAGGAGGTTTCCCAAAAAGTCCATTTGCTTTGTCACATTCAGTGTAAGAGAGAGAGACTCCAGGAGGGCAAGCACTGCAATGTCATGTGCATAATTATGTATGCCTAATTACATACATAACCTCACCTTGGCTGTTTTCTGTAGGTTAGGGCCAAGCCATCAACCATGTCCATATTTAGGATAAGGGAACTACACAAGCATTTGAACACCAAGAAGTGAGGATCATGGATGTTATCCTAGAGTTCATCAACCATGCTTTCCTAAATAAGAATAAGATTTATTGAGGCAATATATTCTTTTTCTAAAGCTGTCAAGGGAGACTTTCATTTATTAATAGAACAATATTAATATATTATATTAATATGGTGATTTGGTAGCTACTTCAACATGTGGTCATTCACACAGAAAGCTCTCAGGCAGCACTCTGCTACATAGTAACGTGCTCAAGTTTCCTACATGGAGCTTTGAGCAATGTGTGTCAAAGATTCTATACCAAGTACTGTGACTTACACATATTTTATTGCAAGGAGGATTTTGCCATTTTTAGAATACTTACAAATTTCTTTTTTATGTAGACCTTTTAACAATATAATTTTTAAGTAATTTTATCTGCTTAGGCAACTAAAGACCAAAAAGCCACCTGTTTTCTCCTAACTACCCGGTAGTCTCACGCAGTATAGTGATTGGCAGGGAACAATGAGGACCCGATGCCTACCTCATTGACTAACTGCCATGATTTTGAATATTAGATGTAAAATGGGCAAAACATTTAAGTAGCAGTTTACATTTCAGAGCATACTGAAATTGTATCCCCTGCTAATTAACCACTGATGGAAGTAATCACCTGGATCCTATGGAACAAATGTGGCAAGTTCTTATCTGCTGGAATGCAATACAAATGTGGTCTATGGGTTCCTGTAACCTCCACTGCAAAATTAACCTTCTATTCTATCTTTCATTTATACGCTGAAAACTCATTACTTTAAAAAATTCAATGGAAACACACAAACCTCTTTGGGAATTACCTGACTCTGTTAAAAACTAAACCAAAATGCACAGGTAATAAAAGCAAGCCTTGTTGCTATAGAAAAATTGCTTCAGTAGAATTTTGGTGTATTATTGTTTTTCAGTGAACCAATTATGGAGGCTAAAATTGGAACCTAAGTGAATAGCTATTTCATGTTGCTATAAGTGAACTGCAAGAGTTCTACATTTCAAAGTCACTTGACATAAAACTTACACATTCCAGACTTCTGAAACTTTCCACCTACTTATATCGCTGCCACTTACACATATCGTTAATCCATCAATAACTCTTATGGTTGCAACAGCTGAATGGAAAAAATGGCCAAAGTGCCCTCATTTCATAAATCTCAAAGTGCTTGTGATTCTTTAAAATACCGCACATATTTTTATTTGCAGTTTCAACAAGATTAAAATAATTTAGAAACAGATACTCTTAACTGGTGAGTGATTTAGTCTGGGGTTAGAATTAATATTCCACATTTTCTCATTTTTGAACAGAGAACTATATTTACTAAAAGCATTTAACGAAAGAGGAATTAATACACTTTTTATGTTGACTTTCCACCTTTATATGAAAATAGAAAGCATTTATTGGGGGGAAAATATGATTTCACATTTAGTCTAGATAGTTTTGCATATTGAAAGTTTCATGGAGAGGAAAATATTGAAGTTTTAAAGTTATAAAGATTTATTTTACTCTAGTACATATTGAATACTTTATATGACAAAGATTAGGTTATGAATTTATTCAGTAAACCTGGCCAAAAGTGAGGGTTCCAAAAGAGAAATAAAGCAAGTTTCTATAGTCTGACAGTATGAAAATAATAATTTATTTGAAAATCAAAATTTATTTTAAAATATATTAATTCATAGTCCCTGAAGGTATACTGTATAACACTGTTTGAACAACTAAGAAAAAATCTTATATGACTAAATTAAATAGAAATTAGGAAAATAAAAACCTTGAAACAAAAAGAATATGGAGCTTTTCTTTTTTTGCTCTTTCACCCAGGCTAGAGGGCAGTGGTGCGATCTCAGCTCACTGTAACCTACACCTTCTGGTTTCAAGGGATTCTCCTACCTCAGCCTCCAGAGTAGCTGGGATTACAGGCACCCGCCACCACGCCCAGCTAATTTTTGTATTTTTAGTAGAGATGGGGTTTCACCATATTTGCTAGGATAGTCTCTCCTGACGTCATAATCTGCCTGCCTCAGCCTCCTGAAGTGCTGGGATTACAGGCACGAGCCACTGAGCCAGGCCAGAATATGGAGCTTTTCTACCCAGTTAGAGAAAAATGTATTTCTGGAGAAGAAACACAATAAGGGGTCTTGACTCTATTATAAATTTTTGAAGGAATGTGTAAATAAATATAGAATTGAGAGAAAAAAGTATTAGAAAGAAAAGGGAGCAGTGACAAATCACATCAATTTAAAAGATCACATGAAAATTTGAAGAGGCTAATGAATAAAAGAAAGTGTAGAGAGACTAGGACATCTAGAAAAGTCTCTAATGTGGGTTGCTATTAAAACAATAAAATAACTGCAAAAGAAAATAAAGAAATATACTCCGGAGTGTGTGACCTTGCTAATTAAGGCATTTCCCCCAAGGAACTTTCAAAGCCTTCTTGATCTAACTATAACTCTTTTCTAATGAAAAGTTTTTTTCTCCCTCATGCAGTTGTCTCTGAGTTCTCTAACCTTTGCTCAGCACTGGGATAGCTTGTTTAATCTCATTAAGTGGAGGTCAAAAGGATATAAGAACCATTTATGTTACTACACTTACATATTTTTTAATTCAAACTTCTTTAATATGAAGGAAACCCTCGATCATTTCACCTGGCAAACATAACCTCTTGAAAACTTAACTTTTGAAAATAATTGAAAATTGTCAAGAAAAAATGTACGAGGACTAACCTAACACTAGCGAGTGCATTAGTCTATTTTCACACTACTATGAAGACATACACAAGATTTATAAAGAAAAGGGGCTTGACTCACTGTTCTGCATGGCTGGGGAGGCCTCAGGAAACACAGGGGAAGGCACCTCTTCACAGGGCAGCAGGAGAAAGAATGAGTTCAAGCAGGGATGTAAGGTGCTTATAAAACCATCAGATCTTATGAGACAAAGTTATTATCAAAGGAATAGCAGGAGGGAATCCACGCCGATGACTCAACTACCTCTACCTTGTCCCACCCGTGACATGTGGGGATTATGGGGATTACAATTCAAGGTGAAATTTGAGTGGGGACACAGAGCCAAACCATATCAATGAGTTATCCAGGGGCTTTGTTCATAAATAAGTAATATACTCAATAAATAAGGCAATATAATTTTTGTTATTTTTTGGCATTTTCAAATTGATCTGGCAATTCAATGTACATCATTTTAAACCATCTACCATCATGACTGAAAATTAGAGGTGGTATTACTTGGCACTTTATTCATTTCCAAAAGAGCTCCTTTCACACATACATATTTTTGTATTCTAATTTTGATAATAAACAATACACAGGGCATATGTTTCATGTTATTCCTATAGATAACAAGTGACCATATTAACTATTTCACATACTGTCTGAGAATTTTGTATTGGAGAGTCTAACACATTTACATGTATCATCATATTTGATCTATTTGGTATTAATTTTGGCTTCTTTGTTTCTTTCTTATTTGGTTTTGTGCTTCCTTTATGTCTTGCCAAATTGAGCTTCTTGTTCTTGCAGTGTTCCTGTAAAAATTTAAAACATAGAAATTTGTTTTTTATACTAATGATCTTTTTAAATTTTTTTGTTTATTTGTGTACTAAAATATTGCCCTTACTATGTAGTAGGAACTAGAGTAGACTCACAGTGCTTTACTCAAGAATAAATCCTCTATTCTTCACAATAATCCTATAAAATATTTGCTTCCTCCCTACTTTACAAATGTAGGACTATTGATGCCAAGTAGTCTACCCAAATTGAGAAAGCTATAAAGAATGGCAGTATGAGTGGAATTCAGGTCTGTTGGACCAAAGAACTTGTACTTCTAGCATTATGATGCAATATGTCTATTTAATTATCAATGTAGGGTGACTAGAAGACTAGCTGAGAGGATTGAGAACACGCAACTGGGAATGCAGGAGAAAAATAGTCTGGTGCATTAATACTGACTTTTTGTTCCTAGTTTGAAATAACATTTTACTATGGTATGCCTTTTACATATATATTTTAAATATTCTCTTTATTTGCCATTTGTTTTATTTTACTGCATAGTGTTGTCTTTCATTATAATTGTAGTATTCTCAATCACTTCATTTTAAACTTCAACATTTGGCAATATTACATTATTTCTAAAACAGTCACCTGTAATTGCTTTTCTATTAGTAATATTTATTTTTTTATGTTAAAATAAGATATTGAATCTCCTTAATATATATTTTACTCTATGAAAATATTAACTTAAAAAATTAGTATGTGATTTTTACAAAATTTTCTAACTGATGATATGCATGTGTTGCTGCATGCAACACATACATATATGAACATGTTGTTCATATATATATGAATAGATATATATTTCTATACATATAAATACCATTTTACTACATCTTGAGTCTTCAAACATTTCTATTGGTCTGTCAATTATCTGGTACCCCTAAATATTAACTTTAATTATCTTAGTTTTATAGTGCCTTTTTAATTTAATTTAATTTTATTTTTTGAGACAGAGTCTCGCTCTGTTGCCAGGTGCCAGGCTGTAGTGCAATGAAGCGATCTCTGCTCACTGCAATCTCCACCTCCTGGGTTCAAGCATTTCTCCTGCCTCAGCCTCCTGAATAGCTGGGACTACAGGCATGCACCACCACACCCAGCTAAATTTTTTTGTATTTTTAGTAGAGACAAGGTTTCACCATGTTGGCCAAGATGATCTTGATCTCCTCACCTCGTCATCCGCCTGCCTTAGCGTCCCAAAGTGCTGAAATTACAGGCGTGAGCCATCGGGCCCAGCCAAAATGCCTTTTAATAATGACTGAAAATTGCTTCATTGTACTTTATTTTCAAAATTGTCCTGGAGGAACATTATTAACAAATAGCATTTTTAGAAAAAAAAATTACAGACATTACCTTTAAAAACATTTTAAAAACATAGTTGATATGTTAATAAGAATTTTCTTAAATTTAAAAACTAATTTAGAAAGACTACATGAATGAGATTTACTTTTCTTTAATGAGAAATATTATTGAATTCATATATGACTAATTAGATTCAAGGAATGTTATCATTTCTTCTCATTTACACTGTGGATATCATTAATTTCATTATATCAAGCCACCTCTTTATTCTTCAATATAAAACTATTAGACCACATCTATGTTAATATATAAATATATTTGATTTAGCATTATGCTGTCTAATATTTACATCTACATTTATTTGTAATATGATGTAATTTTTATTTTTTCTTCTATTTAAAAAAGTTTTTTTACTGATGTTATCCAGATATTAAAAAATAAATTGTGTTAAGTGCTAATTTTAAAAAGCAAAGGAAACGATGAGGAACTATAGCAAGGCTGAAATAGATTAGGGGGTAAAATAAAAGCTATTCAGAGGACATGATATTTAAGACATGACATGAAGAATGAATAGAATCTATGCAGACAGACAGACTGTGAATGAAACCTTGTGGCAAAATATCAGCATGTGTAGAAAACTTGAGGAAGAAAAACCTTATCTAATTTAAGCAAATGACGATAGGCCAGTACTGTTGAAGAGTGGGAGATGAGGACTCAGGACCACTCAAATTTAGAGTCAGGAAAAGGAGTGGGATTACACAAAGCAAAATGTGAGGAAGTAGCCAAAGAGTTAGAAGGAATATCAGGGAACTGGCATAGAGGTAGTCTCAAATGCTGCTGAGAAGGAGGTTTGGGATGCACTAAGATTGTCATCAACAACAAGAACTTATAATGGATCACACATGTATTTCTCCGTTCTCATGTTGCTATAAATAAATACCTGAAGTTGAGTAATTTATAAAGAAAAGGGGTTTAATTGGCCCATGGTTCAGTTTTGCAGGCTCTACAGGAAGCATGATCCTGCCATCTGCTTAGCTTCTGGGGAGACCTCATAAAACTTAAAATCATGGAAGAAGGTGAAAAGGGAGGAGGCACATCACGTAGCTAGAGCAGAAGCAAGAGAGCAAGGGAGGAGCTGCCTCATACTTTTAAACGACCAGGTCTCACAAGCTCACTCACTATCACAAGGACTGTACCAAGGGGGACGACGCTAAACCATTCATGATAAAGCATCCCCTTGCTCCCATCAGCTTCCAGAAAGCCCCACCTCCAACACTGGGGATTACATTCCAACTTGATATACTGGTGGGGACATACATTCAAATTGTAATAAAAATACTAGGGTTTATTAGTGTAGCATCACAACAAGGATGTAAAGGAGCATGATTTTCACACTCTTTGCCATCCACAGTATAAATATTCTTAAGTTTGGCTCCCTTCTTGACAGGAGAGAATAGAATTACATGAGTATGCATCCTTTGAAAGGATAGATATATTTTTTCGACCTACTAACATCTCTTTATGTTCTGTTCACTACAGTTGGGGCACTAGCTCATTTCTGCATGTGTAATTGAAGGGGTATCTTGTACACTAATTGACTAATTGCAATGTGCCAAGTATAGGATCAACATCTCCTAAGGCACCTGGCTAGGTGGTGATGGATTATTTGCCTAGATTAACTAGAATACTGTTAGGAAGGAAGAAAGGAATAAGAGGTACTAAATAGGAAACTGAAATGTGCAATAAAAAACTAATGAAGAATGAGGACTAAAAAGTATGATTTGATTCAGCAACTAGGTCACTTGTGAAGACAGCAAGTTTCAGCAGGGAGGGAGCAAGATTAGAATGGGTGAAAGAAATGGGAATGTGAGAAAGTCAAGTCAGAGAACATTTTCAAGAACTTTTTTTTGGAAGGATACAAAAGTGAAGTAGAAGTGGAAAAAAGAGGGATGGGAAAGGGAAATGAGAGGGCTCAGAAGACATTTGAGATGGGATCTAGGGCATAAGTGCAAGATGTGGCCATTGGCAGGATGCATTAATGCTTTCCATTAGAGTATAGTGGAGAGATTTATGGATAGAGAAGAAGGACTATATTTTGAATCTGTGTGGACATGTACTTTTTCTATGTGGGGTGAGAATGTTACTGTATGAATTGTAAGTTAGTGTCATCAATAAACAATTGACAAAGGAGGTCAGAGGTTTGAGGCAGGCAGAGAAAATATCAATTAGTCAATGAGAGAATAGAAAAAAATTCTTGCTGAGGCAAAGCTGATAAGGACTCCAGATGGTACTGAATGAGCAGTTGGGATATTATGGTGTAGTTTCCCCTTTTTTTTTTTTTTTTGAGTATTTGATTTGTTTTCTTTCTTCTTTCTTTCATTAATGGTATGTTGTCAAGAAAACATGTTATGTGTAGGAGTGGTATGCTTTTAATAATTGTACATGTGTAGCATTTTGTGGTTTCTTAATCTCAAAGAATATATTTTTCTGTTACTTTCTTAGATATGCAACCCAACTAGGCTAGAAATTAATCCTTTTTCCTCAAAAATTTCTTTCTAAAATGTTAGTTTGAAGAGTATACTTTTTATGTTATTTTATTTTTACTTTTTGTGATATCAGTCTTATTGAATTGTCATTTACAGGCAATAAAAATCATCAAACATATAATTCAATGAAAGTATATATAGCCAACATGTAGTTGTGCAGTTTTGAGTGAGTTTCTTAATCCTGAACCTGCTCTTGAATGACTACTGGGTAAATAACGAAATTAAGGCAGAAATAAATATGTTCTTTGAAACCAATGAGAACAAAGACACAAATTACTAGAATCTCTGGGAAACAGCTATTCCAAGGGGGATGATGTCATGATAAACCATCCCCTCGCTCCTGTCAACTCCTAAAAAGCCCCACCTCCAACCCTGGAGTCTTTAGAGGGAAATTTATGGCACTTACTGCCCACAGGAGAAAGCAGGAAAGTTCTAAAATCGACACAGTAACAACACAATTAAAAGAACTAAAGAAGGAAGAGCAAACAAATTCAAAAGCTAGCGGAAGACAAGAAATAACTAAGATCAGAGAAAAACTGAAAGAGATAGAGACACAAAAAAACTTTTAAAAAATCAATGAATCCAGGAGCTGTTTTTTTGAAAGGATTAACAAGATAGCTAGACCACTAGCCAGATTAATAAAGAAGAAAAGAAAGAAGAATTGAATAGACACAATAAAAATGATAAAGGAAATATCACCACTGGTATCACAGAAATACAAACTACTATCAGAGAATACTATAAACATCTCTATGCAAATAAACTAGAAAATCTACAAGAAATGCATAAATTCCTGGACATAAACACTCTCCCAAGACTAAACCAGGAAGAAGTAGAATCTTTGAATAGATCAATAACAAGTTTTGAAATTGAGGCAGTAATTAATAGCCTATCAACCAAAAAAAAAAAAAAAAGCCCAGGATTCATAGCTGAATTCTAACAGAGGGTACAAAGAGGAGCTGGTACCATTCCTTCTGAAACTATTTCAAACAATAGAAAAAGAGGGATTCCTCCTTATCTCATTTTATGAGGCCAGCATCATCCTGAACCCAAAACCTGGCAGAGACACAACAAAAAAAAGAAAATTTCAGGCCAATATCCCTGATGAACATCACTGTGAAATCCTCAATAAAATACTGGCAAATTGAATCCAGCAGCACATCAAAAAGTTTATCCACCACTGTCAAGTCAGGTTCATCCCAGGGATGAAAGGCTAGTTCAACATATGCAAATCCATAAACATAACCCATCATGTAAGCAGAACCAATGACAAAAACCATATGATTATCTTAATAGATGCAGAAAAAGCCTTCAATAAAATTCAGTACCCATTCATGCTACAAACTCTCAATAGCTAGGTATTGAATGGGACATTTCTAAAAATAATAAGAGCTATTTATGACAAACCCACAGCCAATATCATATGGAATGGGCAAAATCTGGAAGCATTTCCTTTGAAAACTGGGACAAGACAAGGATGCGCTCTCTCATCACTCCTATTCAACATAGCATTTGAAGTTCTGGCCAGGGCAATCAGGCAAGAGAAAGAAATAAAATATATTCAAATAGGAGGAGAGGAAGTCAAATTGTCTCTGTTTTCAGGTGACATGATTGTATATTTGGAAAACCCCATTGTCTCAGCCCAAAATCTCCTTAAGTTCATAAGCAACCTCAGCAAAGTCACAGGGTACAAAATCAATGTGCAAAAATCACAAGCATTTCTATATACCAATAATAGCCAAATTATGAGTGAATTCCCATGTACAGTTGCTACAAAGAGAATATAATACCTAGGAATACAACTTGCAAGGGATGTGAAGGAGCTCTTCCAGGAGAGCTACCAACCACTACACATGGAAATAAGAGAGGATACAAACAATTGGAAAAACATTTCATGCTATGGACAGGAAGAATCAATATTGTGAAAATGGCCATACTGCTCAAAGTAATTAATAGATTCAGTGCCATCCCCATCAAGCTACCATTGACTTTCATCACATAATTGAAGAAAACTTCTTTAAATTTAATATAGAACCAAAAAGAGCCTGTAGAGCCAAGACAATTCTAAGCAAAAAGAACAAAACTGGAGGCATCATGCTACCTGACTTCAAATATATTACAAGGCTACAGTAACCAAAATAGCATGACACTCATACCAAAACAGATATATAGACCAGTAGAACAGCACAGAGGCCTCAGAGGCTATTGCTTTTCATAATAACAATATGATTTTTAATTTTCCTAAGTATAGTCTGCTTATTTTTACCTGGCACAGAATATGCCTTTTCACTCTTTATATTGTTTTCTTCTTTAGTTTAAGAAAGTTTTAATCTCCTATTCCTACAATATTTCAATTTCTTCTAGTCTGTTAATAATTAATATGATAATCTGATATATGTTATTATGGAATAAATTACCATTGAATGGGAACAAACAGTCAGAAAATTGTAATTAAGCCTTAGCCTTCTTTTTCATACAGCTCTGCCATTGGTTCTCCAGGTTTGGTGTAAATTACATCACTTGGAGGAGTTGTTAAAATGCAATTGCTGGTTCATTCACACTTTTGATTCAGCAAGCCTCAAGTTGAGCTGATAATTTGCCTTCCTGACAAGTTATCCGGGGGACAGCGGCATGGACATTGCAGGTTTGGGGACTACTACACTTTGAGAATGAGTGCTCAAAATCACTAAATTGTCTTACTTTAATAAATCAGAATAAAGGAGCAAGAGAAGGAACGGTGTAGGCTGAACTGAATAAATTCTAAATGATTTATTAGTTCTTCTGAATTTGAGATGTGGTTATTTGAGGAAACCTTTGCAGAGGTTAAGACTGAACTAAGCTTTGAGGGAAATTCATGGCTTTCTAACTTTGCTGATTATTCAAAACTGAAATGATCTGCCTTGGAAGGCAAGGAGGTATCTGTACAGTAATGTTGAAGAAGAGGTGGCATGAACCACTGGTACAGTATTATTTGTAAAGCAAAATCAGGTACAAAGTATATTTCAGACCCCTTTTAATGTTGCCATGCACTGGTTTGAAGAAACAGGGGAACTTAAGTGGTTAACTAAGTGGATTGGAGTGAGAAGTCAAGGTTCAAATCACAATTCCACAAATGACTGGCTCTGTAAGGTTTGAAAAAATAATTAATTTCTTTTAAACTGCTTGTATTAGTCTTCTAGGACTGACATCGCAAGGATCAACAACTAGGTGACTTATACAACAGAGATTTATTGTCTCACTGTTCTAGAAGCTAGAATTCTGAGATCAGGATGTCGGTAGGACTATGTTCCCTTTGAAGACGTCTATTCCAGGATCTTTCCCTAGCTTCTGATATTTTGTTAACTTGTGGCAGCACAATTCCAAGGTTCAAATGGCTTTCTACCTCTCTCTCTCTCTCTCTGTGTGTGTGTGTCCAAATTTTCTTTTTGTAAAAGGGTACTAATAACACTGGATTAGGGGCCCACCCTATTCCACTATGACTTCATCTTAGTGACATCTGAAATAACTTTCTTTTGAAATCTGCTCACATTCTGAGATCCTAGAGGTTAGGTCTTCAACATATGAATTTTGGTTAGGGGGCACAATTCAACCTAGAACATTCATTCCTTTTCCTCTCTTTTGAAAGAGATTTAAAGTTACTCAACTAATAAGATTCTAGTGGAAACTAAATGGGAAAATGTATGTAAAGTTTTTCTCTCACAATAGCTTTTTGAACCATTGCAATTTTCTTGCTATTATTATTACTATTACTATGAAAATGTATCCAGTCTCCTCTATTATCCTTGAAGTAGTCATTTTTTTCTGCTACCAACTGAAGTCCCATGATTATCTGTAATCCCTCCTAATACGTTAAACATGTAAAAGTTTCAAAAATAGATACTTAAAAATTATTTACCTTTTGCTCATTTGTGATTTATTTGCTGCTTCTTGTGAGTAGGATTGGATACGTGGGAGCCATTTCTTTTTAAGCAGAACACTCTTGCCTTATGGGTGTCCCTATTCAGAGAGACCATATCCAGAGCAAAGGGCTAAATTCTCTTTATACTTGGCCAGCATGTGCTTCTCTTTCCTCCTTTCTTTTATTTACTTCTTTAATTTGTGCCTTGTTTTGTGCCACAGCTGTCCCAGATGAAGAGACTCTGCACTGGGCTTGTGACCAGCAGAAATGAATTCAATGCTGGGGACACATTCTAACAGCTGAATGGGCAGCTTCTAGGTGGTAATGACTTTCTGTCACAGTTTGTAGGAGGCTCAATGCCATGCTTCAGTTCGCTTCTCCATTACGACTTTTCCTTACTTTCTCAGATTATTACCAATTTACCACCCCAAAGTTTCCTTTTACGCTCTCTTTTGCTTGTGCTCTCTTTCTTATTCAATTACACTGACTTTGGTTAGGGCCTAAATGGAAGTCCTGTGTAGCACAAGGAAAAATTAAGTTGCTGTTCTAATACCACCTGCATCTGCAGGCATTTGGATTGAAAAATATTTTGACCATTCCATGGGCATGAATTTTTATCAACAAATGCAATATTTTGGTCAACTTTTTAAGGTACGTGGTCTTATACTTCCTACTCAACAAAAGAACAGGCAGAATGATGACTTAGGAAACACTTTATTTCCAAGTGTTGTACCAGATATCCCCTCCTTAATAAAACTACCTATAATGACAGTAAAAAAGCAAAGATGACCCCAAATGGAAAAACCATCTCCCAAAACAAGAAAGATGCATGATTTTGTAGATTTTTATTATAGTTAGGGGGAGAGATCACTTCAAGCATTAATCCAAAAAATAACTATTGTTTATTGGGCATGTATAGTGTATGTATGTAAGTGCTAATGTTTTCCCAAAACCCTGAAAATTTATGTATTATTCACACTTCTCAGGTAAGAACACAGAGATTTGATGATTGACAAACCGACAGTTAAATCACTGTTAGAGGAGCCAGAATTTTATCTTGAACTCTTGGGTGGATTCCCTACAGCCTCTGCTCTGTGTAGAGTCTACTGATATTACCTAACCTCCATACTTCTGGCCACATTGTAGATGCACAGAACATATGGTATATTTAGTTTTACCTAATTACAGTATTTCTCAGGCTAAGTAAAGATGTCATCCATACGGTTTTATAGTGATTTTCTTAATATACACACGCCTAACTCATTCTCCTGTCTGGACAGACTGGAAAAAGACATGTCCAGAAGACAACAGTGGATTTTGCGTCACTGTACAACCAGCCTAAGGAGGCAAGCATTCATTATAGCTTCCTTTTGTGCACCTTCAACAGAGCCCACAATAACCAAGTCAATTTTAACCTATTTCTGACTGAGCTACGGTGCCTCCCACAGTTGACTGTAGGAGACATATACTTTTGTTAATGATATATGTTTATGTGTATATGTGTATATGTATATATTCCATATATATATTCCATTATTGTATAAATACACATATATTAAGATTCTTAGTTATATTGTCTCTGTTATATATTACTCTCCTTGTGAACAAGAATTTTAGCAATATTCTATCTATATTCTATACAAAATCTGGGATTTTTGAGAGATCTAGTATTTGAATATCTACATATTGAATTTTATCTTGTAAATTGATATTTATTTTTAGCATGATGGCATTTAATTATATTCTATCCTCCTCTATTGTTTCTAAATATATTATGATCAAAATCTTTATACCTTAGCTAAATAATAATGTGGGTGGTGGGCAGGAACTGGCTTATCATAATACTTCTTTTCCTTATGAAATTAGCACAGTTATATGCACATAAAATGTATAGTATTAATTAAGTTTACATAAACACTTCTATTCAAAGGACTCAGGGCTTTTTACTGCTCATTTTTTAACTCGACATTACTATTAATAGTTTGTGGTGAAACAAAGCCAAAGCAGACTATAAATTGCATCAAGGTCTATGGATGATGAGGGACTTTTGGCATGGTTTCTATTTTGCCCATGGTTATTGAAGCTGGAGGATCCTAGGAAAATGGAGACCTTTAGAGAACTCAATAAGTAAGGAAAAACCAACTGCCTAGTTTCTCTTGACAGCCTCTCCAAACAGGCTACACAAGAGCATAAAGTGCTACTGTTCTAAGAGGCATCCATTTAATCCAATGAGAGACCTTCTTTCCTATACATCTACAGTGGCATTACATATGTACTGTCTTGGGTGGATTGAAATAGTAGGCACTGGAATTATTCTCTGGATTGTGCAACTAAGATGAGGATCCCTAACTGAGGAAAGCTATCACACATTTTCTATAACTCTTTGAGTCTCAAAAAACACAATGTGGGAAAGACATCACTTGAGTAGCAAACACTGACTGCCAATTTAGGGGCAGGTGACCAGTGGTGTACATCATAATTAACTTCTTCCAACCTAATCTAGATTGTAGAGAATCAGACACCTAGGGAAGCTACTCCAGTATGCCTTCTCATTCCTGAAAGTAGTTTTTCCTCTTTTCAAATAAAAATATGCCCATATAGAAATCTGTTTCTAAAAATATGGCCAATAAAGATATTGCACTAGGCCCAGTTGGTCAATGTCAGTGATGCAAAGATTATTATAAAATACTTTTAGTATATTCAAGGAGAAAAGGGAACTCTCTAAGTAAAGACTTTACAGCTGAAATATTGTCATAAAATAAATGTCTGACCTTTTGTTTTTCAAGTACAAATTAAGGTATCCCTAGAACAATCTGGTTTAAGCATTTTTTTGTCATTGAGAAAAAAGGTCACAGTTGTATTAGTTATGATCATTCTCTTCTTTTGTCACAGTAAATGTACAAGTTTTAGTGGATGGGAGTGATAAATACTGAAACAATAGAAATAATTGCTTCTAGATCTTGAGATGCAAAGAGTAGTTTTAATTTGAATTTCTAAATCATGTTCATTAGCTATGTCACCTTGGACAAGTCCTTCAACTTATTCGAGCCTCAGTTTCTAGAACTATAGAATAGCAAACCTCAATCTCAAAGGTTATGATGAAAATCAAGAGATGCTATGCAAGAAGTCTTACCTATGTTCTGAAGCAACAATTACAAAGTCCACAAAAATCAGTGATTAAAATGAAAATATTTTTATTTTGTGCTTTATAAATATTTTATCTAATTCTCACACCATCACTGTAAAATAAGTCCTGAAACATGATAACTTGTCTAAGGCCAGAAAATGAATAATTAGTTAGCTTGGACTTCTCTCTGCCTGATTCCAAAGCACAATTTTTATAGTTTCTGCATTATATAACTCTTTTAGCTGTCTAATTTTGTAATGTCTCCATTGATTTAAATTTTGCAAATGATTTATATCATAAAGTAGACGGTGAGGGCCACCAGTTGAAATACTTATTAGGAATGAAGGCAAAATCTTGGAACCAGCAAGTTCTGTCAAAGTCATCTATGTGAACTTTTTGCCTCATGTAAAGTTCAACAAACTATTCCAGACACATTGTCAGGGAAGGAATTAACTGCTCTGCTAACTCCTCCTCTGCTTAACCATGCTTGCTACCCCCAGAGTTTCTACTTACATCATCTGAATTCCCTCCAGCTGCAATTTATGCCCTTCTTCTCTCATTCTTGCCTCATCAGAGAAGGAGAACAGCTGGTCACCATCCCCCATATAATCACGCTTGGGATAATGAAGGTGGTTATTGAGTCACCCTTCAACAATTCCAGTCCAGGTCTTGCTACACAGACCTACTTAGTTGGAGACTGACAAAGATGGCACGTAGAGGAAAATAACTTAAAACATATTCACACCCAGTAAAATGCTGACTAGGAAAACTGTTTTAGGAGTGAGTATTGTATCTCGTTTTACTGCAGCTAATGTTCTTCAATTGCTTCAAATCTGAAGCGTGTTCCATAATGGCTAAAGATATGACTTTTTCATATAATTTGGCTTTGGCTTTATCTAAGTTTGAGGTAATTAAGTCAGGAAATCCAAGGTGAAAAAAGAAGGTTTGGACAGGGGCCAGTAGGATATTTGATCCAAGGCACATGTGTCTGAAATTAAATTTGGGAGTTAGGCTGTGCTGTCCTTAAATCACGATGGCAAATGAAGGCGAACCTTCTGTGTGCTAAGAAAAGGGAAGACGTAGGCTGCTGCCTTACGGGAATTACAAGGAACAAGGATAATTCCCAGAAACTACCCAGATTAACTGAAAGGCTATTTGGCACACTAGAGTGAAGGAACAAGAATGGACAGCTCCCTATAATTACCTAGCCTGAGTTCCTGAGAGATTGCCTGTGTGCCCAGTGATTTGGGGCAGGTATAGCTGCTGGAGTGTGCAGGAAATAAGGCATTGCCTAAATGCAGTGATTTTTTAAAGAGAGCAAGCCACCTTAAGTTAGAGAGAAGTTAAATATCTATTGTTTCATTGTAGCATTGTTTTTGATACTTTTAAAATAAGTTTTCTGCACCTAAGAAACTAAGAAATGGCATACTGAAAGCCTCATTCTGCAAAAATGGGAATCACCCATAGTTACACTTTTGGCTCCAGACCAGGTGGGAGAATAGTCAGACCACTCATCCATTCATTCATTTTTTTCACCTGAATATCCATCAGTACATGGAGATAAAAAACAATATTCACCTCTTAGGGATAAGCATAAAATGAGTTAGCACATGAAGAGTTTTAAATTGTGATGTTGTCTATCATTTTCCATTATTATTATAAATAGAAAGATCCACAGGCCTTAAGAAGGACTTCCATAGGCAAACAAAACAAATGATTAATGTAAAAAAGTAATTTAAGACAAAGTCTTAAAGCAGCAGACATCTTAGTTGTTAGTTTATCAAGAAGGAGTGAAGGGTTTCAGAAAGAAGGTGATAATATTTATTTGTCACTGGTTAGGGCATGTCAGAAATATTTTGTATTTCTGGACATAATACTTTAAGGAGGATATTGATCAACTAGATTGTCAGATTCTAAACCTAGTAAGCAACTAATATATGAATGGAAAAAAATGAGAGTTGTATTTGTTCAATTTAGAGAGGAGTTAGGACAGGATATGCTAGCCATGTAGTGGTGTTGCATGACTGTATAAGGAATATAAAAAACTGTCCAAGGTATGAAATCAAGACCACATATAGTAAAAATATCAAGACAAAATTTATTCATTAAATACAGTTATTTCTAATACTAGAATATAACCAAAATATGACTGAGGTATCTCAAGTGGTATATATATTGGGGATCATATTTAGAGATTGGTGTATAAAACTTGCCAGGTCCTTTATACACACAACATTTAGTAATTTGATTGAATGTATACTTTTTTTTTTTTATTCTGTCTCTTGTTGCCCAGGCTGGAATGCAATGACATGATCTCAGCTCATTGCAACCTCCACCTCCTGGATTCAAGTGATTCTCCTGCCTCAGGCTCCTGAGTAACTGGGATTATAGGCATGTACCACCACTCCTGGATAATTGTATGTGTGTGTGTGTGTGTGTGTGTGTGTGTGTGTGTGTGTGTGTGTGTGTGTGTTTAGTAGAATTGCAGTTTTACCATGTTGGCCAGGCTGGTTTTGAGCCCTTGACCTCAGGTGATCCACCCACCTTGACCTCCCAAAGTGCTGGGATTGCAGTTGTAAGCTACCACTCCTGGCCTGATTGAATGCATTCTTAACGTGGACTTACCAATTAAGAATTCTTCAGAGACCTAATGGGCACACTCACCAAAACAGTTCCTATGGAAGTCTATCCGAAAGGAAATAAAATGTTTTAACCAAACCAAATATAAATAACACAAAATTAAATTTGTCTTCTTGTCATCGTCAGTTTTTAGTGTTTGGAAAATAATAGTTCTTTCATTTATCCATGGAGCTTTTAGATATTTCACTTAATAAAGTTCCAGTGGTATTGTAACTGGACAGTGAAAATCAACTTTGAGATCAGGAAGGGTCTACTTCCTGTAAAGGCTTGTTGTTGACTGTGCTGGATGAAACAATCAGGGAATGCAACCAGGATTTCTGACTCAAGGCCACAGTAACTCCGTGCAAAACAACTGCCTGCAAAGGCATTGGATGCATTGACCAGGGCTAGTCATCTGTACTCAACATTCCTATGAATGATTAAATTAATGAATGCCCAATGTGATTACATAAAATCCAACTTCCCACCATTATCTATAAGATAATGATCTCTCCTACCTATATAGTCTCATCTCCTACTACTTTCCCTTTTTTTCATTATTTTCCAAACATACTTTTTCTCTTGGACAAGCCAAGCTCATACCTTGGAGCATTTTCACTGTTTCCTATGTCTCTAGTTCCCCCATATCTTTGTAGAGTTATCACCCTATGATCATTCAAATCTCAACTTGATATTCCTCTTTAGTTGACCCCCTTCGTTTTCATCATCACTGTGTATTCTATTACTCAACTTTTTTCATAGAATTATCATATCTATTTTTTTAATGCTGCAATGCATTAGCTAGAACAGTTTATGGCTCATATATGCAGTCAATACATCTCAAATATATAGTTATACATTTATTGCTCCCCTCTCCCCACACACATACACGCTAGCACATATGCTTCGTGAGGGCAAATCTCTGGTTTTTCATGTACACTGCAGCTTTCCAAATGCTAGAACAGTGCTCAAAAGAAAGTGACACTTCTATAATGATTTTTTGAAGGAATGAATCTTGTTTGTTGTGAGCATTTACATGTAGAAGACTTAAAATGCATTGTAGGAGAGTAGATGATGTGAGTGTGATTTTGCTTTTGTATAAGCCCCTTTCATTATTATACATCTATGATGGTAAGTCAGTAAGTCCTGAGTTAACAGAGATGGTATCTAGATTCATCATTCTATGCCATGAGGATAGGAAACCAGCCAGGAAAGTCACCACTCACTATTCCAGCCCACGTAGCTGTCATTCTTCTTGGAACTGTCCCAGTAGTACTATTCCAAACAAGACTGACTTGATTCTCTGATGAAGTTTTTATTCTCTGAAGATAAAACTAAAGCCTATGCTTGAGGTCAGTGCTAGAGGAGCAGTTACAGATATCAGGAAGATCCTGAAGTGCTGCAGAGAAGTTACATAAGGATGTAGGTAAAGAGAATAAAGGTAGAGTCAGAGAAACACTATTAGCAATGTTTTGTATGAAATACAATTAAAAACTGCTAAGACTTGCAGCTACTGAAAGCAAGTGGGACTCAAAGAAGTAAGAGAAGAGACTGAATTGATTCTGGCAGATAAGTAATTCTAGAATATAATTTATTTTGAAAATCTAGAAGCTGTTTTCCAATCCTTCTTTATCTGAAAGGAGGCAGACGTTTCCAACACAGACTCTATTATCCAATTAGTTGTGGCCTTTTATTTTACATAAGTCACTTTTCTGAATATAAAATAGGTGTAAAGTCAGTCAAAAACAGTTACAGAAAGTGGAAATTACATGTAGTGTCTGTACATACAATTCTTTATCATCTTTCATAATATAGTTTATTATTTTGAAGGTTGTGTTTTCATGCCAGTCTACACCATTAGACTGTGATGATGCTAGGAGATATTTTATTCATCATTTGTTTTCTGAGCAATTATTTAAGACTAATTCAGCAAACAGCATTTTCTATGATAGTTGTCATGATAGGTCCTAGGTAAACATGTTCTTTGTCCCCATGGAGCTTATGCTGTTGTTGAAAGAGGCAGACATTAAATATGCAGGATGACATTGGATAGTAATAATTGTCTTTTAGAAAATAAAATGTCTTGAGTAATAATGACTAAGAATGGGAGGATGGTGCCCCTCAAGATAGGATAGAAGGTTGACCTCAATAAAATGTGAGGCCTGAAGGCTGAAAAAATAAAAAAAAAAAAACAAGGAAGAATGTCCCAACTGAGGCACAAATGAGGTTGGCCTTGTCAAGGAACTGCATAGGAGAACAGCATGGCTGCACCCTAGTGAGCAAGGAAGACAGCAATATCAGAAGTTGGAAATGTGGGCCAAGGCCAGACCATGCTAAGTTTTGTAGGCTATTATTAGGCTGTGTGGATGTCCTTCTAAGTATATTGGATGGTTTTGAGCAGGGTAGAAATGTGCTGTGATTTACGTTTTTCAAAGGGTCGCTCCACATAAAATAGAATAGATTCTAGATGGTAATATGGAAAGACCAGTTTGGGGAACTATTATGGAGGTAATCAGATTAGATATAAGAGTGGATCCAACTAAGAATATACAGTGCTGATGGACACATTATTATTGGAGAAACCACTGTCTCTTTATTCTCCAATACACTGAGTGTAGGTGCAGGGGATAAAGAGACAGTGGTTTCAGCTTGAGCTTCTGGCTTGATACTAATGGCATTTATTTACATGAAAACCACTGAGTTTCTAGGCCTTAAGGACATTGTTAATACATTTCAAATGTCACTCTATATAGCAAATCTGTCATATGTATAGGAACCTCAAAAGAGAGTTTAGGCCAGAGTTATGTAATTGTGAATCATATGCATACAGTTGATATTTAACTCCTTGGACTTATATGCAATCACCTAGGGAGAAGATGTGAAAGCTTTGGAAATACCAAATATTTAGAGGTCAGATAAGAATAGGGAATATTAAAAAATTTTTGACCAGGAGTTACTAGCTAGCATAATAAAAGGAAAGCTATGAAAATAAGGAATCACAGACTTTGAGATAATATTTCACATATATGATAGTATTTATTTCTGTTAAGCAAGTCTAAAGCATGTATAAAGACTGGGATTAGAGATTTATTTATTTTACTTGATCTGGATGTCAGTTTTGGCCTGACAAATACCTTTCAAGAGATCAGCAAACAGACACGTGAATCACAGCTCTGAACATTAAAGACAAATAGACGATCTTAAAAGTATTCAAAAAGAAATGACAGATGCATTTGCCAATAAGGGATGATTAATGATACTCACAGTTAAATTATGAGAAGCAGCAATAGAAGCCTGAACACAAGGAGCCATATCTGCAAAGTCAGCAGAGAATTTCTTTCTGTTGAAACTATCACCTAACAATTAATGCTAGCAACCTCACACCCATTAAGATAGCTACTATTAAAAAAAATGTTTATAAAGGGATATCAAAATCCTTTGTTGGTTGGAATGTTTGGAATGTGAGATGGTGTCACTGATAAGGAAAACAGTATGACAATTCAAAAAATAAAATACGATTATCATACGATACAGCAATTTCACTTCTGGGTATATACACTAAAGTATTGAAAGCAGAAACTCAAACAGATATTTGTACACTCATGTTCAGAGCAACTTGACATGCAAGAGTGAGGTAGAGTGGTCCAAGTGTTCATCAAAGGATACATAGATGAATAAAATATAATAAATACTTACAATATAATATTATTCAACCTTTAAAAGGAAAGAAATGGGTGAATCTTGAGATCGTTAAGCTAAGTAAAATAAGCGAGTCACAAAGGGGCAAATACTGTATGATTCCACTTATATGAGGTACCTATGGTAATCACCTTTACAGAGACAAAAAGGAGTATGATGGTTTCAAAGGGCTGGAAAAAAAAGAGGGATGGGACTTGTTTAATGGATGTAGAGTTTCCATTATGCAAATGAAAAGAATTGTGGAGACTGGTTTTACAACAACATAAATGTACTTAATACTCCCAAACAGTAGATTCGAAAGTGGTGAAGATGCTAAATATGCTTTGTGTATTTTACCATATGTTTTAAAGGTAAAAGTAAAATAGATAAAAAATAAAGGTAAAAATAAATAAGTGACATTAATAGCATATTTTATTTAAGCCAGTGTATTCAAATATTAGCATTTAAACACATACTTAAAAATATTTGAGATATTTTACTTTTTTTGTATTAAGTCTTCGAAGTCTGATGTATCTTTTACACTTATAGCATATCACTATCTATTTAAGTATTAAACAGACACTTGTGACCAGCGTCTGTGGTATCAGACAGCAGGGTTCTAGTCCTTCTAGCTGTGACAGAGCAGGCAGCCTGCTGCAGCCACATGGTTGAGCCCAGAGGGAAACAACAGAACAACTGCCCAGCGGAGCCCAACTTTACTTATCATAGAATTCTCAGCTACTAAGTGATTGTTGTTGAAGTCATTAAGTATTTGGGTGGTTATACAACAAATGCCAATTAATTGAATGGCAAGGATGAATTTAGATGCATATAGGCTTACAGGCTCATAGGTGGCACATTAAGAAAGTCCTACAATGGTTTGTATTTCTCTATGAAGTATGAGTGATGGATGTCATATATAAAATATGATGTAGAGAAGAAAGAACATGGAGATTTAGCAAAAGAGTGGACAATGGGAAGTACTTACTGGGATAAGGAGAGAAAAAATTAATGGCAAAATGCTATAAAATTGCTGTTGAGGTGCACTGTTCATTTGAAATGTGTCCTTTTGTCTAGCACATAAAAAGTACACAATAAATATTTGTTTAATCAAATCAATTCTTTCGTTTTGGTAAAGGCAGTTTGGAGAAGGCATTATGTTTGTTTTATAGATAAAGTCACCTAAACTCTTTAGGCCTCAGTGTCATTACTCTTAAATGAGAATAACTATAGCATTTATCTCTAGTTTTCTTTATAAGGACTAAATGAGTTAACACATGTAGAAGAGTTGGAATAGTATCTGACACACAGTAAGTGCTTCTCTGCATAGGCTATTTGATTTTACCTTCTCTTTGACTATGAGTAAATTGTTGTCAGCCCTATATTTCTAATATTCTCCTTTTGTAAAAAATATTTATAGCATCACTTTGACTATCATTACATAAAATTTATAGAATATAATCTATACATTTTAACAAAACAAATATGATACTTTGGGTTTTTTATATAACAATGATCAGAAATTACATTATCATATTTGGTATACCATATGAAACTTATACAGAATTTAGGGCAATTTTTTCTAAAGTAGAAATACAGTTGCATTATTAATATATCCAAAATTTCTGGAATTATAAACTGGATGACCTCTCCATAGGGAGAGGTTTTTTTGAGAGCCTTTGCTTTTATTACTTCTGAGAAATTCCTGTCTTCCTCTACCAGATTATAAATTATTTGATGTTTTTATTTTTTATTACAATATGAAAAGTTAGGGAGTGTTCAAATATAACTCTTTCTCATGCCTTCTCCTAGAGGTAGGGATTAATATAGGAAGTTGAGGGATACAGTGTTGGCCATATATTTCCTTTCTGCCAGACCTAGCAATGTGGTCTTTCCTTAAAACTCTCACATGATTCATGACGGGTATGGCTTTCTGTCATTTTCAGTTCCTATTAAAGGAAAAAATACTAAACTGGGAAGTATACTAGGACAAGAGATCTAAAGTGGAACTTGTCAGGGCAAACTAGGACATTTGGTTACTCAGTCTGTATCATCTTAAATAGCATGCCGCCGGCCATCAAACTTAAGAGAAATAATAGCTGTGATCCAGGCATTATCTTTTATTCTCCAGGTGGACTGCCTGACACAGCCCTGGGAATGAAGGATGATTCTAAGCGAAATGATCCAATTTTGCCCTTGAGAAATTTTTTCAAAGCTCTCCTTGTTCACATCAATTGTGCCAAGCACATATTTCTCTTCAAAGGCTCTAATAACCTAAATCTTTCTCATTTTCCCTGACACTTAGCCCAAGGTTAGGTATATGGACATTTGATTCATAGAATGACTAGGGTATCAGCTAGGGAAATCCATATTCATTATTTTACTGATAAGGAAAATGAATAAATGTAGATGTAAAGTAGCTTAGTTAAAGTCAGAGTAATCTGAGTAAGAGTTGATAGATAAAATACAGGATGACAATTAAATTTGAAATTTTGCAAAACAGTGAATTTATTTTTAGAATAAGAACGTCCCAAATAGCATATGAGACATATTTACCACTGAAATACTATTTGATGTTTATCTAAAATTAAAGTTTAACTGAATTAAACCTGGCAACTTTAGTCTGCAGCAAATCTATGATTAATAACTTTGTCTCCTGATGCTCGTTCAGTCTAGTGCTCACTTTACATAAAACTTTACTGTCACAATTTCCATTATTCAAGCAAGTCATACATTTCTGACATAAAATAATCAATGAAAATGCAGTGTATTGAAGATTATACCAAAAAGTTCTAGGAGGATTGCTAAAATTTGATATAAGGCATGGTTCTTAAAAGTTTTGGTCTTGGGACCCCTTTATACTCTTACATATTATTACAGACCTGAAGAACTTGTGATTACCTGGTTACATTTGTCAATATTTCCCATGTTAGAAATTAAAACTCAGAATGTATTTAAATGTATATTCATTTATATTAAACATAATGAACCTGATACCTGTTGATATAGTGTTTTATGAAAAATATAATTTATTAAACAAGAAGAAACATTATAAAAAAGGAAGAGCATTGTTTTAGTTTTTTGTAAGTCACTTTAATGTTTATAAAGTATAAAGGGGTGGGGGTGGCCCATGAAATGTTTAGTGGCTTTTTAAGAAGAAAGAGCAGAGCTTCAATGCCCTCCCTTCCCAGCTTACAACCAAGGAAAAGCCATAGAACACAGCAAGAACCTGCAGGTCATCTGCAAGTATCTGGTGGCCATGTGCAAGCCATGAAGAGAGGCTTCACCAAGAACCAAATAGATTGTCATCTTGATCTCATACTTCTAGCCTTCAGAACCGAGCGAAGTCCTGGCATGGTGGCTCACACCTGTAATCCCAGCACTTTGGGAAGCCAAGGCAGGTGGATCACCTGAGGTCAGGTATTTGAGGTCAGGAGTTTGAGACCAGCCTAGCCAACATGGCGAAACCCCATCTCTACTAAAAGTACAAACATTAGCCAGGCATGTTGGTAGGCGCCCGTAATCCCAGCTACTCAGGAGGCTGAGGCAGGAGAATAGCTTGAACCCAGGAGGCAGAGGTTGCCGTGACCCAAGATCACGCCACTACACTCCAACCTGAGTGACAAGAGCAAGACTCCATCTCAATAAAAAAAAAAAAGACGGAGAGAAGTAAATTTCTGTTGCTTAAGCTACCCAGTCAGTGGTATTATGGGAGACCAGAACATACCACTCTAAAACATGCCTCTTTTGGCATAAGGATCATTGACCTGAAAGCAGTTATGACGCAGATGCAGTAAAACTCTCTGCTCTCTATTTGTCTAAAAGCAGTACATACAGTTACAGACACAGAAGGTATCCCACTGTTCCTTTTTACCAGGAAGAACAAAGGTGAACCACTGAAGACAATTTTAAATCCTTACTGCCCAACAGATGGCACTAGGGGAATCAGGATTATTTACTCAACTTAATCTGCCATTGGTTTGCCTTCCCTTAATTTGCCTACCCCAAATTTCTTGTCACTTTTTTAAAAATTAACCTTTCTTTCTGAAAATGCTAAAGCTAGAATTCAAAGCTACCTCTGTAAGAACTGCTTATTCTATGAGTATGTCTCATACATAAAGGAAAACATGCATGTGAATAACATTCTGGGTTTGTTTGTTTTTTTTGTAAATTTGTCTTTTGTTACAGGAATTTATTCTAACTGAAAAAATATGAGGATTGAGAAACAAACTATTTTCCTCCCCTACAATATTTTACCATGGCAGCATGAGCAGACTAATGGAATATTGTTATAAAAATAGTTTTGACCATCATTCTAGTTTCTGTATCTAGTTTATACATATAAGTGGAATCATACAATATTTGTCTTTCTGTGAGTAGCTTATCTTACTTAGCATGATATCCTAGAAGTTCATCCATGTTGTAGCATGTGAGATTTCTCTCCTTTTTAAGACTTAATATTCCACACAAATGTGTGTACCACATTTGCTTATTTATTATGTTATGTTATTTGTTTAAACCACAAATGAAGATTTTTCAAAGCTATTTTTGGGATTTCCAAAGCTTTAAATGATTTCTGGGACCTCCAGGCATCTCCAGGCCATACTTTGAGAATTGATAGTATAAAATAATCTCAAAATGAACTATTACATATACAATGTTTACCCTAGTAATTATGTAACATTTATCACGGGCAAAGGATTGTCCTATGTGTCTTTCCATATGATCCCTGTAAACCTTCAACAACAACCTGAAGATGTTAGTATCATTGGTTTGTTTGTTTCCACTTCATAGAGTGGGGTTAAAATGAGACTGGATTCTTCATCTTGAGGGCGTATAGCCCTCCTTGTATGATGTAAGAGTAGCCTGCATCTCTATAAGCAGAACAGAGAGAATCTAGCCTAACTCTCTTCATCTAGCTGGAAACAAAATCTTTGTTAATTCGACTCAAAATATTTCTTAATTGTTGACACATTCTCTCTAGTGATGGTTAACATTTTCAGTTGTTATTTTAATTCTGTTGTTGTGTTGATTCAATGCCATTTGCCATGGCATTGGGTCTTTGTTGCCAGATGGCATTGCTTTTCCATTGTTCTAAGATCTCATCACTTCTCTGTAGTATCATCCAGTCTTTACTCCTTCCCTGAGCAGGGATCTCCTAAGGTATCCCTTTTCCAACAGTCAATTGGGGGAACCTGACAGAAACACCCACCCTCCATCTTTATATATTAGGTTTCCACAAGAGTAGTCTAGTCTCTTTCTGTCTTTCTTTTATACTGCTAACTTGCTTAATTATTTCCTTCTTCTAGTTGTCTACATGTGCTCCTGAGAGTCCTAAGGGTTGGGTAAAAGACATATTTAGGAAAGTATTAAACATCCTCAACTTTGTTGTGAGATAAATATGAAAACTACCCTATTTTTTTGAGACAGAGTCTCGCTCTGTCACCCAGGCTGGAGTGCAATGGCACAATCTCGGTTCACTGCAGCCTCCACCTCCTAGGTTCAATGGATTCTCTTGCCTCAACCTCCCAAGTAGCTGGAACTACAGGTGCCTGCCACCACACCTGACTAATTTTTGTATTTTTAGTAGAGATGGGGTTTCACTGTGTTATCCAGGATTGTCTTGATCTCCTGACCTTGTGATCCATCTGCCTCGTCCCCCTAGAGTCCCTGTCTATTTTAACTAGAAAACAAAGCACATATATTTAAATTAGACATTTTGTAAATAGTTGTGGATGAACCTTTACATGGTTTTAGTGCAATGTCTTACAAATATAAAGATTTAGTAATAGATCTTTAAAAACCAACACTATATATATCGAAAAGGTAATTATCAATTTTGCTCAAATGTTTGTCTTTAAGCCACTGCATAAGAACTACCTGCATGAACATTTTGTTAAAAATAGAAATTTCTATACTACAGTTTGCCAAACACATATATTGAGTAGATCTGGTGTGGAGTTAATAATCTTATGTTTTCAAAGTCTCTGCATATCATTCTTAGGTAGAAAATACTTTGAGAATGACTGCTTTGAAAGATAGCATATTTGCAGATAATAATGACACCAGGATCCCTAACCCAGTTGGTGGGGTTTAGGGGACACTACCCCAAAATATGGCATCTTGGCATTTGAGAAAACAGCAAAATCTGAAGGATAACTCTCACCTTCCTCCCACCCATCTTCCTGAAGTAGGTCATACATCCTGAAATAATTTTCTAATCTTTTTCTGAAATAGATTATAAGACCCTCATTCAAGAGATGCCCTCCCTGTACCCAGAAAAAAGAAACATCTTCATCTCTGAAGACACAGGACAGAGAAAATAATCTGAATTAACAGGACTTGCTATGCCCCCAACTTCCCATTCAATCATACCTTCCTTTAGATCGATCACCATTATACCATATCCCCTTTGTCTATATTTCTCCATGACTACCCACTTCTTCATCAAACCTAGCATAAAACACACAGGTTTACCTGGGTTTGGGAATTTATTTACTTATAAAGTCTCCAGTGTCATATAAAACATTAAACATACTTGTGTCTTTTTCTCTTCTTAATCTGTTTTTCATTTTGGGGGCTTCAGCCCTGAACTAAACATGGGAAGAAAAGATGCTTCCTTTCCCTATGCAATCTTGACAGGATGAAGAATCAGGCAAATCCAGGCAGGCTACTCCCAGAGTTTCTTTTTAACCACCATGCTATATTGTTGCCATTCTCATAGAAAATGCTGGAGGGAGCAGATATGTGCAGTGGAATATGCCAGAGCATTAAAATGTGCTGTGCTGCATTGTCTCTTCTAGTGTTTTAAATCAAACTTTGCATTCTTCCCTGAGTTGGATCTCAAGTGCACTTGATGAATGTGTTGACTGACCAATCGCCTAGAATTGTGCAGATGCTTTCTAAACGATTTCCAACATGTTAGCTATTGGGAGTGTTAATGGTAGAGGAAGAAAAAATGCCCAAGAATCAGAGCCTACCACACTCAAGAGCTAATCTCACAAATATTAACAGGAAAGATGATCACCCTGGTGGACTTCGACATCAAGGAGGGCTGCTTTAATTGTGATTATGGTGAATCTTCCCACCTTGGTAGTCTTCCAGTGAAAACATGCGTGAACCACCTTGCTCCTAGCCAAGTTCGCAATAGTAGAGCCACAGAGGTTTCTTCAGGAAAGGTTAGAACACTTTTAGTTTCAAAGTGAAAGCATTTTATAGTTAAAATATTCTTGGAGATGTGAGCTAAAGATAAAATAGAAAATTAAACAAAATTGTCAAATGAAAAAAATAATCACCACCACAACCCTTGAGGCACTGACTTGTGAAATATGGAATAACTAACTATAAATACACTGAATTTCTGTCTCATGTCAGAGGCAGCCTGCTATTGTAATACAATGAGTAAAATTATAGTTGGCCAAAAGAACTTGGTAACTGTGGGAACCTCACTCCCATTTTATCACCTTCAGTGTATTCTATTACACTAGTACATAACTGAGTGATGGGGCTGAGGGCAGCAGAGGCCATTTAAAGCACCTGCATGATTATTTAGAGACTTGTAGCTTTCAAACAGATTCCACAATTATTCTATTGGATAATTAAAAATTGCCTTATTGCTATTATTAAACCTGAAGTATCTTAGCTATAACTTTAAATAGTAAGAACAGTGACATTTACATTAAACTATGCAATCTAAAGCTAGTCTACCAGAGCACAAGTTTTGGAAGCTAACTGACTTTCTCCACATTCAGCCTCCACCATCTACTAGAGATGTGGGTTGAGAAAATCACTTAAACTCTTTGTTGGGGTTTTCTCCTCGGTAAAATTTGGATAATAATATTGCCAACTTCTTAGGATTATGATGTGGAGTAAATGAAATAATACGTGTAAAGATCTTAAACAGTGCTTGACATATTCCAAGAATGATGTGTGTGTTATTATTATATTAGTATCCACCAGAAAGATCTTGACATACCCACCAAAGGCCTAGGTTCAGAAAATGGTACAGGCTACATGTGCAGGAAGAATTCAAAAGCAGAGAGCAATCATTGTAGGCCTGAATGCATTAGGTAGTAACCATCTCCATGCTAGACTTTGGTATAAACAGTAACAAAATGGAGACGGAATCACCTGTCCTCTCTGGCATCCAAGAGCTATTGTGATAATCAAACGAGATAATGTTTGGGAAGACTTTTATGAATGTATGAAGCATGATAAGTATGCAATTTAGCAGCATTGTCACAATTATCATTTTATGAGAAGCCTCAAAGAGATGGCAGACCTTGAGAGGATAACTAGAAAAACAGTTTTTCTACTACAGGCAGAGGCAAGGTCCCCAAATGCAGTCAGTCTCTATCAGGGGCCAGGCCAAAACTGTAATTCACTCTTTTTCTTTAATGATAAAAATTCAAAGAAAGAGAGAACAAGGGGGAATTTACCCACCCAAATACATATTCAAAATTCTTTTTACTTACTCGACCTTCAGCATCTAGGATATGAAACTGTCATCTACTGGATTACTGAGATGCCCCTCAGAGAGTGGGAGCTAGTCCTTCATTGCATTACTAGCCTCTGAGTGTTACAGTGTTGTCCTTGTAATAATCTAGTCTCTGAATTCTTCCCTTCCTGAAATGTCTCAAATGTCGAAGGAAAATAACATTTTAATATGATACCCTTAAGTCATACAAGGCATATTATAAATATATATATATATATATGCACACACCACATATATACATGTTCATATACACATACATATGATACACATATATACATATGTATGAGACACATGTTTTCATCAATATAATTACCATCATCATTAAAAGTATTTATTTCAATGAAAAATTAAATTTTATTGTTTCTTTTGGTGTAAGATTTTATTTGCCAGAAACATTCTGCAAGTTTTTTAGTATTGTGTTTCCTCTGATTTTTAGTCTTAGTTTCAGTTTTTCAATATATCATACTGTTCACTGATTTAAGTCATTAGATTATTTACAAAGTTAACAATTTTAAAAACAGATTTTAGGATAGTTAATTGAAAGTATTTTTCAGGCTCATAGATGGCCTGATGCATTTGATGAAGAATAAGAAATTAGTATTAAGCTCCAAGTAGAGATTATTTTGACTTGGAACTCCTCTGGCACTGATTTATTGAGCCAGCTACATAGTCGTGATTTGGATCCATTAGTTTTAATAACCCAGAAAGTTTGGAATGACTTGTGTGTGTCATTGCTTTCTGCTACTCTGTACTCAATTTCTAGGTTGGATCATCAGGAAAGAAAAATGTAGAAAATACTTCACTTTTCTTGTTTTAACACTTTTAACAATCTATTAGGCAGGGAGCCAAAGTTTCCCAAGGCATGAAGTATTTCACCGATGTGGGGAGACCCTAACAAATGAAATTTACCACATTAACAGACTGCATTTGGAGAGACTGGGACAGTAAACAAGCTTCAGAATCAGAAAAAAAAAAAATTAATTCCAAATTCTACCTCAGTCTTTGTTCTTACCATAGGTTCTTTAATCTCTTAACCAGAGTAATAAAAGATTCTAACGTCATAAAGAAGTTTTGAGGTAAAATGAAGATATGCATGCCAAAATATCTTCTAAATCTAAAACAGTTTAAAAACAAAACTTTATTTTGGGGGGTACCAAAAGCATCAGAAAACTGCACCACTTCTGAAGTCTATGTGAAATTGTGTGTGTTAGTGGTGTTTCTCACATGAGGAGGCACTATGTTTCTGTAATGTTTAAAAGCTCCATTTCTGGAGGTTCGAAAGACCCAAAGATAGTACTCTGGGGCTTCTGGTTTTATGCTGAAGGTTCATGTTAGAATCCTCAACTGGCTTTGAAGGTTACTTACTCTCTAGTGGTCCTGCTTTTGCTTAACTTTGTGACACATTATTTTTTGTCCCTAACATGTCTCTTCAGTATCTCAATAAATAAGATTTAAGAAATATTTTATTTTCAAACACTATTGGTTTGATTGGATGATCTTTCATGATATGTAGATCATCAGGAGAGGTCTACCATTTAAGTCAGAGCTCAAGTAACAGAATACCTGCTTATGTGGAGATCTATACAAATTTACATCTATATAATCTTAAATAATGTCAGTATTTCACTCTTCAGTGGCTGATAATTGACTTTACTGAATGTCATACATGTTCAAGGTAATATCCTTTCCCTTACCAAGTTCCTATCATGTTCTGAATCACAATCTCTGTTCCCTGTGTTTCTCTCACTCGTTTATTTCAAAGCAATGTCTTCAAGCCTAAAATGCATCTATCTTCTAACCACCCTCAAAAATTCAGTTACATATTTTAACCATACAATATGCATAAAAGGATGAATGTAAACTGGTATGGGGAAAAGGGTAGTGGGTAAGTTCAGATTGACTTTATCCCTTTTAGTTAAATTCTTATTATTGCTTTTCATTTTTTTATAAGCTACTTTGCTGAAAATGAGAATGACTATATATTTTACTTTTGAGGGACCTTATTTATATTTTATCAGAAGTTTATTATTTTTGCTTTAAATGTTTTATATTAGTCCCTTCTCACATTGGTATAACAAACTGCCTATGACTTGGTAATTCATTTCAAAAAAAAGAGGTTTAGATGGCTCATGGTTCTGCAGGCTGTACAGGAGGCATGGCTGGGAGGACTCAGGAAACTTACAATTATGGCATAGGGGGAAGGGGAAGCAGGTACATCTTACATGGCTAGAGCAGGAGGAAGAGTGAGCAAAGGGTTAGGTGTTACATACTTAAACAACAAGGTCTTGTGAGAACTCACTATCATGAGATCAGCAAGGGGGAAGTCCGTCCCCATAATCTCCTGTCAGGTCTCTTTAACACTGGGCATTACAATTCAACATGAGATTTAGGCAGGAACACAAACCCAAACCATATCAGTTTGGCACAAAGAGGGATGCTACAGTGAGTTTGACTTGTATGATAACTTATAGTAAAAGGAAAATACCAGAAAATTGCATTCTCAAATGTTTATTATTGACATACAAAATAACATTAGAGGCCCAACTTACAAAAACATCTGTTAATAAACCCATTCATCCTTCTAGTCAATAAAGAAAACCTGCATGGAACAACAAAGACACTGGATGTACCTATTCATCTCAGACTACACCTTCCTCTCATGTCATGCACACAGAGAGCAAAAGCAGACATATGCTAACAAAAAATATCTGAAACAGAAATTCTCTTTTCTGTTTTCTAATAAAATTTATGGGCACTGAATGGCAATTTTCCATGTCCCTAATCTTTATTATACCAGGAGTTAGCGCTTGTCATTGTCAATGTTGCTCTTTTAAACTTCTTTTTGGAAATGGACAGACACTTGGGCTGATGATGATGAGAAAAATGATTTTCAATAAATGAGATGCCTGCTGGAGGAGGAATAGATATTACAGACAGGTAGATTCTGAGGGTCTCCACATCAAAGCTGTTAGCTGACTTCCAAAATTATCTCTGCATTTTATGGTTATTCAGCAAATCTCTTCTCACAATAAATAGATCCCCTGTGCCGCTTAAAAAGGCCATGGCATTCATTTCATTCCATTTCAAGGAATAGGAGCAGCTTGTTGCTGAGATGAAAAAGAAGTTAGCCTTGCTATCAGCTGCATTTTAACCTGCATTTATAAGGTGATTGGAAATTTTATAGTAATGATCTCCTCTGGCGTTTTTTCTAATATTACTTTTTACATTTATCGAATAGCAACTTTTTTCCTCTTAAGGAAATCAGTTTGGGGTAGCTGTTTACTATACATCACATACACACATGCTTTGTTTGAAATTGACTACAAACAAAGTCTTGTTTGACCTCACCAGAATTCTTTTCTTTTTTCTTTTTTCATCCCTCGGTGGTTTGGCTGCAATAAATGACTTTTTACTCCCTAACGGACATTTTTTTTTCTAGTCTGCTACCCTTAGAGCTTTCTGTCATCCTGAAGCTATCAGGGAAATCAAATTTGAAATATTTATTTTATCCAACCTATCATAGACTCTGTTTCTGGACCCAGGGGATTATTTTGACTGTTGTGTGTGGAACTTTAACTCCATTTTGAATAGAAATCCAAGACCAAGCTTGAATTGCACAGCTCGGTCTTGGACAAACCCTGCTAAATGTTTCTGGTTGAGAAAATTGACAGTTTGCCTTTAACAAAAAAAGTTTATTTCCAGATCTTTTAAAGATACTATCTTGTCATACTAAAGCAATCATGGCAGTGTGTTAAAGAACACTAGTCCTAAACTAATAACTACTTGACATAGCTCTTTCCTTTGTTGACCTGCTGTGGCTGCTAATAACCTAAAAGCAGCTTCTGGTGCTAAGGATTAAACCATGAGAAAAAAACAAATGTACAATACAACAAAAAATAAAAAAATCTAGCACTTATGATTCCTTCATTTAAAAACTGTCAGAAAGGGTATTCAACCAAATTCCCTAAGAATAACCAGCTTCTCTGTACATATAATTAATTCTGCTCACTTATCATATTTCATATTATAAATGAATATAACTGCTTCAAGACTGCTTCTGAGTTGGACTTCCTTAGTCCTCTCTTCTGTACACCATACACAGCATCCTACATCAATTTAACAGGAAAACTTCAATTTCCTTCAAATACAAGATCTGTGCTCTATTCATAAATATGACATCTTATACCTGTAAGATTTGTTTCCCAGGATAAAACGAAGAAACTGAGGCCAGCACCAAAATAATCCAATGCAAGGGAATTTTTTCAGGCTTCCTGGTAAGGTTCTGCAGTCCAGACAGGAGGGGCCGGAGAAGTTGCGCGGACTCCTCTTAGACAGGGGGTTTTATAGGGAGTGAAACAGCTCGATTGGTTGTGGGAGAGCAAGACTGCTATTAGGTAAGTTACAAGCCTTGACCTAGGACTTGGCTTGCTGTTGGTTGGAATTACTTGCCTGCTATTGGTTGTTAAGACTCGACTGCTATTGGTTGTTAAGACTCAGGGGCTATTGGTTGTTAAGACTCAGCTGCTATTTGGTATTAAGAAGCTATGGTTGCAGCACCTTGTTTGCATACTGGGCTTTTTAAGGGAAGACCAGGCTGTGCGAGCAAAGGAGGAGGGAACATGCCCGAGCATGTCTGAGCTTTTAAAAGGAAGGAAAAAAAGGAGGGAGGGGGGGTGCGTCCGAGCTCCCAGCCAGGCAACCAGCCTTACAATACCCACCACCCTTCCAACAAAAATAAAGGTAATTTGGTACAACAAATCATTACTATTCACTCTAATTCTGTAATGGACTGCTAGGAAAATTGAGAAGTTGGATGAAACTATAAACTTACAGATTGTAACAAGTACTTTGATCCTGAAAAAAACTAATGATTGTCTTGGATCAGTGAAATCTACTGGTTTAATATGTTAAAATATTGCTTTATATTTTATCCGAATTTTATTCACAATTTCTCCTTCAAGACAAAATATTTCTCTTTTCCTAGTATCTATTCATTAGTTTTTATTTTCTGAAATCACAGACGAGTATAAAAGACAATTATGTCAACATAATGATCACGAATAATGTTCATTTAATAGTCAATACTGGAGAAACATTTATTGAATTATAATAGCAATTATAAATTTTCAGACGTATTTGCACATATTTTAAGGCATTTGTTTGATCATCTGTGTTGAAAACATGAGGAAAGAAAAATCCTAATGTCCAGGGTTAAACTGTCAATTAAAATTTTCCAATCAATTAGGTCATTCATTTTCATTAACATTCCCATAGGTGATAGGTTCAAAGTGGGACCACTGCCGCCTTTACATGAAGAAATGCTGTTAGGATATTTTTCTGCTTCTCTACTCAGGAAACTTTGAATACAGATTCCTCCTTTGATTGACCAAAACCTATTAAATTTTTAGAGCATTTGGTGTGTCCTAGTTCCTATTTTGGTCCCTGCCAGGAAGATTCATCAACTTCTCTCTGTGTCACTTATCCTCTTCTGTTGACTTAGCATTTCCTGAAATACAGTCTTCACTGACCTAGTACTCCAGGAAACACCAGTTTAGCCATGGTAAATTACCATTGTCATTGCTGCCTCCGCATTTCCGTCAAATATCTTTTTTTCTTTCTTAGTCTCTTCTGTCAGAGAGCATGATTTTGAGTTGGATTTAGAAGTTCAGGACTATTACAGAACATAAAGACAGGATGCCCTCAAGTGGTAACATTTACTTTACCCAGAAAGCTCTAAGTGGTTTACAACATGAATGCACAATTCATCCTGTGGCCTCCTTAGCAGAGGTGGATAGCATTTTGACAGCTTGTAAAAGATGAGAGAAATAAATGGAAAAGATATTAAATGTACTTAAAAGGAGATAAAATGTATTTAACCAGAAGGAGTATTTGGCATGCCTCAGATTCTTATCCTTAAAATATTGATTGGGACTCTTCCTGTCTACCATTCCATATTGACAGCATCTCATTGGTTATGAAAAGTGTTTAGATATATTTACTAGGATGATTGACCTAAGAAATGATATATTTCATAAGACCTAGGTTCCACCATGAATCACTCTGAACTTCTCATCTGCAAAGTCACAGTGTTATGCATGTGTAAGATTAAAATAAATAATGTGATTGTCATGTAGAATGTTGCCCTATATAATAGGAATACAAAGAAGGATCATTTTAATCCCATCCCATTTCTCACATTTATTATCATCAATGATAACAGTAGGTAGGAAGATTAACTCAGAAATCATAAGGAAAAATTGATATTTGAAAAGGACTAAAAAATTAGAATGATGAATTAGAATTAATATCATGATATGTAAGAAAAAAAAAACAAAGGAACCTCAAACTAAATATTTTTCTAACTCAACTTGCTATTTTTCTAGCCCCAAATCTCTATCTTGTTTTGTGTTTCATTCTAGTAAGTGGATCAATTCTGGTAAAAATATTCAGTTATTCAAGCCTGCAACCTCAGAGTCATACTTGAATCATCCTTTTCATTTCTCACTTGAATTGTTTGGTTTTCTGAATGCTTCTTCCATCTATCACCTTCTTTCTACTGCTATATGAAAGCCTTAATTCAGGTCTTCAGCTGTTTTCATATAACTGGTCTTTTCAGCATCCATCTCTTCTTACAGATTGTAGTATGTTCTTAATCAAGAAGCTATTGTGTTCTTAGCACTTTGTAGGTAATGTTATTAGGACAAATAAGAGACAATATAAAACTGGTTTCCTTATCTCAAGGGCTTAGTCTCACTTCCTATCTGAACCCTCCTATCTTTTTAAAAAGTCTCAATAGCTGTGATTTGCCTAGTGGTTATTTGGTTATTGTGTCCATTTCTGAACTCAATCTGTTCTCTACAAACAGAATTCCAAAAATACTCCATATCTAGGGTTTTATTAAGTTCTCCTCACTGAGAAAAAAATGAGGTTGCATTAACTTTGAGATACTGAGCAATACCTTGGCTTTCCACTCAAGTATATTCCAGAAAGTAACTTTAGCAACTTTAAACTTCAACCCTATAGCTGAGTAAGAAAACAGATTTTGATACTTTTTAATAGTAACTTCTCCATGAATAAACTGCAAAAACTAAAAAATTAGCCACACAAAGTCTGAAAAGTTATTACTGTCTTTATTTCCTGTGACTAAAGGAAGTAGTCTACTGATGAGTTGTTGGAAATCAACATTTTCTTTGTTTTGTGTTCCATAAACCAAGGTCCATACATACTTAATGCATCAATATCACTCCTGTGTGGAAGAGTCCATATAAGGGGGTCCTTCCAGGCTTTTAGGACACTAAAGGTATAGGTGGGAGAGAAAAACAGTAACATTAAGACAATTTAAAAGCAAAACTAATTAAAATTGAGAGAAGGTGTATTAGTTCATTTTCACGCTGCTGATAAACACATACGCAAGACTGGGCAATTTACAAAACAAGAGGTTTCATGAACTTACAGTTTCACATGGCTTGGGAGGCCTCACAATCATGTTGGAAGGCAAAGAGAAGCCAGTCACATCTTACATGGATGGTGGCAGGCAAAGAGAGAACTTGTGCAGGGAAACTCTCCCTTATAGTACTGTCAGATATTGTGAAACTTATTCAGTGTCATAAGAACAACACAGGAAAGACCTGCCCATGATTCAATTACTCCCACAAAATGTGAGAATTCAAGATGAGATTTGGATGGTAATACAGCCAAACCATATCAGAAAGTAAAACAAAATAGAAGGAATAAATCAAAAAATTTAAAAAGGGTTGGAAAAGTAAGAAAATGGAAAAGAAAAGGAAAAAAGAGACAGAAAAATCAATGAGTAAATTTGGGGATATGAATGAGTGTTACCAAAGCTCTATTATCTCTCTTTAATTCTTGGGTTGAGTTATGACAAAGAAACATTATTCTGAGTTTTCTTTAAAATTATGTGTGTTTTTCAGCCAAAATTATTAAATTTATTTGAAATAAACAATCATAAACTTGTTAAGCATTATACAGGATAACATTACATAAAAGATTTTTGCTAAACACACCAATATGTATAAAAACTCCAGAAAGTAAGCTTTCCCCAAATGAAACTAGAGCTAAATAAGGCACTTCTAGAAAATGCAGGTGGACTCTTTGAAAGGCTAATTCATTTATTATAAAATTTGAACATATTTCACAGTGTTATCTCAGTGAAGAATCTCCCCTGCCCAAAGCAAGTATATATTTTACTTTATGTTTTAAGATGTAAGAACTGAAAGGGCCCCTTAAATATAGTTAACTCAAAGGCCCAATTGAAATTACTTGACACACCTCTGACATGTAGTCATTACTTCTTCTTTATAACAAGGAAAATAGAAAAAAAAAATCTGAGGAGACAGTAGAATTCAGATAGCTATAATACAGATTGGCTTACCTGGAGCAGAAGCTACTGACGTCACAAACTTTTAGAACTAGATTGACAGATTGTTGGAGGCTCTGTGTGTGCTATCATGAGAGTGAGAAACTCCTGGAGGCCATAGTGTTAGAGATGCCCTGTTTCTTTTTGTGGTTTTAACCTTTAAGCATCTCTCCAAGTTCTCACTGTAAAGAGCCAAGAAAATCCCCTAATGTCTCTGGCAGAGGTGTAAAGTAAGAGTAATAATGTGAAACACTCAGTGCTTTCTCCAAGCCAAAGACCTACTCTTCAGCGAGATAGTTTATCAAACTTATTTCACCTGAAGAAACGGTATGCCTACCATTCTAGTCCCCTCTAGCCTTCCTATCTCACCAAAAGTGGCATCGGGGGAAGGGAGCAGCAGGGGAATATATCACTGGAGAAATACCTGTGAAGGTCACAGTCCCTAGACATATGCCCAGTAAAGGAACGTAATTTAATTGTAAGATTATAGAACATTTATTCTCCCTCATACCTTAACACCACACCAAAAAGGCTCAAATATAACAGTGGATTACAAATTAACAAGATTCCAGGCACAGACTCTGTTTAAGGAGGCATTCTTAGAGAAACCTTAAGGAAAGAAGGGAGGAACAAAGAGGAAAAAAAGACACCGCACCAGAGGAAATTGAAGCCTCTGGTCCCTACAGGTGCAGCAATTTTTAAACACTGCATAATTCCTACCCAAATTAACAAACATGTCCACAATAAAGTTCTATTTACCTGAGTTTCTTTAACCAATAGATGTCTGGCTTTCAATCAAACATTACAAGACATAGCAATCCTCTATCCTCCACCCCCCAAAATATTCTTAAGCAAAGAAGGCATTATAAATAGATGCACATATGACAGAGATATCAAAATTATCTGATAGGGAACATAGTTATAATTAATAAGTCAAGGGTTCTAATTTTAAAAACTAAGTAAGTGCAAGAACAGATGTGTTACGTAAGCAAAGACAGAAATTGAAAGAATTTTATTAAATGTTAAAAATAAAAAGCACAAAGAATACCTTAAACATACTCATCAAGAACTGAGCATGCTTGAGGGAGGATCACTGAGTTTGAAGTTGGATCTATATAAACCTTTTAAAAGAAAGTGGAGGGAAAACAAAAGGATGAAAAGTCCTGACACAAGAACAGAAAACCAAACTTTGCATGTTTTCACTCATAGGTGGGTGACAAATGATGAGAACACTTGGGCACAGGGAAGGGAACAACATTTACTGGGGCAGGTTGTGGGGTGGAGGGAGGGGAGATGAAGGTCAGAGGAGGGGAGGGGAGGATGGGGAGGGAAAACAGATGGAGAAATACCTGATGTAGAGGACAGGGGTGGGATGGAGATAGCAAACCACCATGGCATGTATGTACCTATGCAACAATCCTTCAGGATGCAGGATGTACACATGTACCCCAGAACCCAAAGTACAAAAAAAAAAGGACATCCAAGAATGTAGGATAATACAAAAGGTCTAGCACATGCATTATTGGAATTCTAGAAAATAGGAATACAGTCAAAAAAATTTAAAGCATGGACAAACATTTTTCAAAACTAGTAACAGACAAGTACAATCTAGGAGGCTCAGAGACCAGCAGCATACATATTTCTTCCAAGAAGGCAAAACAAAAATAAAAGAAAAACAAATTTATTTCTAGGCATATCATATTCAATCTGCAGAAAACCAGAGTCAAAGACCACAATGAAAGGGACCAGAGGTCAGGGGAATACACTTAATCTATAGAGGAACAAAGATAAGAATTAGGGCAGATTTCTTGTCAGAAACTATGCAAATAAGAAAAGAACAGAGCTAAATATAGTTATGCACCACATAACAATGTCTAGACAAGAACAGACTGCATGCATATATCATGGTATTCCCATAAGATTGTGATACTGTATTTTTACTGTACCTTGTGCATGCTTAAGTGTTTAGATGCACAAATATCATTGTATTATAATTGCCTAGAGTATTCAATACAGTAACATGCTGTACAGATTTACAGCCTAGGAGCAACACGCCAAAGAGTCTAGGTGTATAGTAGGTTATACCAATGAGATTTAGTTAAGTACACTATATGATGTTTGCATAAGAAAAAACTTACCCAGTGACACATTTCTCAGAATTTATTGCTGTCTTTAAGGGAAACATGATTGTATGTAAAGTGAAAAAAGCAAAAACACAACCTTGAATTTTGCATTCAGTGAAATTCTTCCAAAGTGAGAGAGAAATCTATTATTTGACTTAAGGCTAAAAAATTGAACGAATTCATTATACTTGTAGATAGATCCATCTTTTAAGAAATATTAAGATTTTTAGTCATGAAGCCACTGCCTGTGCCTATGTCCTTAATGGATTTGCCTCGGTTTTCTTCTAGGGTTTTTATGGTGTTAGGTCTTATGTTTAAGTCTTTAATCCATCTGGAGTTAATTTTAATGTAAGGTGTCAGGAGGGGTCCAATTTCTGCTTTCTGCACATGGCTAGCCAGTTCTCCCAACACCATTTATTAAACAGGGAATCCTTTCCCCATTGCTTGTTTTTGTCAGGTTTGTCAAAGATCAGATGGTTGTAGATGTGTGGCATTGCCTCCAAGGCCTCTGTTCTGTTCCATTGGTCTATATCTCTGTTTTGGTACCACTACCATGCTGTTTTATTACTGCAGCCTTGTAGTATAGTTTGAAGTCAGGTAGCATGATGCCTCCAGCTTTGTTCTTTTTGCTTAAAATTGACTTGGCTATGTGGACTCCCTTTTGGTTCCATATGAAGTTTAAGGTGGTTTTTTCCAGTTATGTGAAGGTCATTAGTAGCTTAATGGGGATAGCATTGAATCTATAAATTACTTTGGGCAGTATAGCCATTTTCACAATATTGATTCTTCCTAACCATGAGCATGGAATGTTTTTTCATCTGTTTGTGTTCTCTTTTATTTCCTTGAGCAGTGGTTTGTAGTTCTCCTTGAAGAGGTCCTTTATATCCTTTGTTAATTGTATTCCTAGGTATTTTATTCTCTTTGTAGCAATCGTGAATTGGAGTTCACTCTTGTTTTGGTTCTCTGTTAGACTGTTATTGTTGTATAGCAATGCTTGTGATTTCTGCACATTGATTTTGTATCTTGAGACTTTGCTGAAGTTGCTTATCAGTTTAAGGAGATTTTGGGCTGAGACACCAAAAGCATTGGCAACAAAAGCCAAAATAGACAAATGGGATTCAATTAAACTGCAGTGCTTCTGCACAGCAAAAGAAACAATCATTAGAGTGAACCAGCAACCAACAGAATGGGAAAAAATTTTTGCAATGTACACATCTGACAAAAGGCTAATATCCAGAATCTACAAAGCACTAAAACAGACTTACAAGAAAAAAACAAAGAAATGCATTCAAAAGTGAGCAAAGGATATGAACAGTCATTTTTCAAAAGAAGACATTTATGAGGCCAACAAACATATGAAAAAATGCTCATCATCACTGGTCATTAGAGAAATGCAAATCAAAACCACATTGAGATATTATCTCACACCAGTTAGAATGGTGATCATTAAAAAAATCTGGAGACAACAGATGCTGGAGAGGATGTGGAGAAATAGGGACAGTTTTACACTGTTGGTGGAAGTGTAAATTAGTTCAACCATTGTGGAAGACAGTGTCATGATTCCTCAAGGTCCTAGAAATAGAAACTCCATTTGACCCAGCAATCCCATTACTGGGTACATATCCAAAGGTTTATAAATCATTCTGTTATAAAGACACATACACACGTATGTTCATCAAAGCAATGTTTACAATAGCAAAGACCTGGAACCAACACAAATGCCCATTGATGATAGACTGGACAAGGAAAATGTGGCACATATACAACATGGAATACTATGCAGCCATTAAAAAATGACGCGTTCATGTCCTTTGTAGAGACATGAATGAATCTGGAAACCATCATTCTCAGCAAAATGATGCAAGAACAAAAAATCAAACACCACATGTTCTCACTCATAGGCGGGTGTTGAACAATGAGAACACGTGGCCACAGGGAGGGGAGCATTGCACACTGGGGTCTGTTGAAGGGGCTAGGGAGGGACAGCAGGGTGTGGGGAGGCTGGGGAGGGTTAACATGGGGAGAAATGCCAGATATAGGTGACGAGGGGATGGGGGCAGCAAATCACCGTGCCATGTATGCACCTATACAACAATCTTTCATGATCTGCTCATGTACCCCAGAACCTAAAGCACAATAAAAAATTTTTTATAAAGTTTTTAGACAGAAGAAAGATCTTAAAAGTCAGAAATTTGTATCTATATAAAGGAAGGAAGATCATAGGTGAAGAAATCAATAAAGGTAAAATATATATATTTTTTATATTTACTTCATTTGTAAGATAGCTACTTGAAGTAATAACAGTAACAATGAACTGGCTAATTACTTCATATGGATAGGTAAAATAAATGACAACAATGCCATAAATATGAGAAGGAGAAATGGTCTAGTGTTATCTGAAGGTAAATTTGATTTGTTTAAAATGGGTATTTAAACCTCCAGAACAAAGAGTAGAAAATATTTCGGAAGAAATAGAATATGCTACGAGCAAAGATAAAAGAGAATCAAATAAAATGTTCAATTAAAATCAGAATTGCAGAAAAACGGGAAAATATTCCTTTATTTATCAGTCAGGAATCTATTACCATGCCACTTATTTTTATAAATGAAATTTATTTCGGGCACAGTCACGCTCATTTATTTACTTGCTGTTTATGCTGCTTTCTCACTACAATGCAGGGTTGAGTCATTGCAACAGAAGCCATATGTCCCAGAAGGTCTAAAATATTTGTTACCAGTTCTATTGTAGAAAAAATGATGGTTGTCCTCAGCTAAAGCTATATAGGCCATATTCAAATTTCATTAACTGCCCCAATAATACTCATTCGAGCTATTTATTCTAGGATTCAATGCAGAATCTTTTCACTGATGTACATGTCATTTTTCTTTGGTTTTCTTTTGTGTCCTTTTTGATTGTGACAATTTGGAAGTTTACAAGCCACATCTTTTGTAGAATTTCCTTCACCCTGGGTGAAGATGTATTTAGATATTTTGTCAGAAGTATAAAAAGTGATACATCCTCCTCAGTACATTACAGCATATTGGTTTTTCTCAGTACTGGAAATTTTTACTGTGTTTCATCCTAAGTTTTCAAGTTTTTCCTTTGTATCTAATAGGGAACTTGTGAGGAGATATCATGATATTATGTAAATGTCTTATAACCCATTAAAATTTCACCCACTAATTTTTGCATCTGGTAAACATTTTCTAGCTTCATCATTCCTTCTATACTTTTTATTTGATATTCCCTGTAAGGAAGAGTTTTTATCTTTGTGTATTTATGTGTTACTGATTATTTATCATAGGCCTGGAGGATTTTAATTTTATTCAATGAGCTATAATACATTATTGACATTATTTTGATTCTCAAAATTTTCCATTTTTAGCCAAGAGCTCCCTCAGTGTTCATAGTTTCTATGTCTTATTGGTAGGCTCTCATCATTTGTAAATACTTTCTTAATTTCTGGTCTAGCAAGATGCTTGGGCACCTTGCCTCAATCTTGGATTTAGCTTATTCCTCGAAGATCTATAATTCTTGTTACCGGAAAGGGGATTTTAAACCAAGATTCGAGCACTAGTTTTGCATGTTATTAATAGCTTGCCAATGGTTCTATGCACCCTCAACATACAAAGCTGGAATACACATACAAATCCACATACTCATGCGTGTGTGTGTGTGTGTGTGTGTGTGTGTATGTATGTGTATATATGCACATATTAGCATATTTTTATTTCTGTCTCTTCTTTTCTCTGTTATAGGTTTACATGTTTACCTAGAAACATAAAATTTTTATGTTTACCTCTGTTTAATTATATTTATATATCTCTGTATATGCATATATATATGTGTGTTTACATGTATACACTTATATATGTACATATACATTTATGTGTTTTTTTGTAAAACAGGAGTTCATTCTGAGACTTCCAACTTCAATCTGACCCTCCAGAGTATTTTAGTCATATCTTTTTTATATATGTGTGTGTGTGTGTGTGTGTGTGTGTGTGTGTGTGTGTGTATGAAACTTCTTTATCCAACAGTTGTCTCTCACTATATTTAATATTATTTTACATATTTTCAAGACAAAAATTCTCAAAAAAATTATTTCTAAATTTCTAACCAGTATCATTTTAAAAAGAAAATCTACTAACTAGAATTTAAAATTTAGTTATACTCCCTTTTGAATGGGTGAGGTAAAGTGTACATGTAGACATATCTTAAGTATTGCAATTAGGTGGGTTTTGACAAATGCGTACTTCAGTGTTACCTATGCCTTTGTCATGACATTGAACATTTCCAAGAAAGTTCTATTGTGTCCCTTTGCAGTCAACAAATCCCCTGAAGATAATACTTTTCTGATCTTTCTTCAACACAGATTTTTGCCTATAATTTTCATGTAAATATATACATCAGTGTAAGTATATAGTCTGTGTCTTTTTCTTTTTCTATTCATAATGTTCAAAATTCATCCTTATTGTGCCATGTGGCAATAGTTTGTTTTTTTTATTGCTCAGCATTATTCCATCATTTGAATATACTATAAGTTATCTTTTCTCCTTAGAATAACAATTAATGACTGTCATAAGAAGTCCTATATCTGCACACTTGCAAAAAGAAGACCCCTCAGTCCAGTTTCTGCCATGATTCGTCTTGATTTTTCTTCTTGCACCCCAAATAATAAAAGGAAGTGTCAAGGGAAGCATATTTATATTGTAGTCCATATTTGATCCTAATTTGGCAGCACCTGTTATCTGATTTCCCCCATTCTTGTCAAAAATTCAGTGTCAGTTCAGGGCAAAAAAAATTATTACCTAACACACAAAAAATAAATGTTTCCAGAAAAAGCAATTTGTTGTTCAGAAAAATCACAAGAACTTCGCTCAGCACCAGTTTAAATCTTTGAAGCTTCTTTTAGGCATGCCCTGTCAACATTGCTGTTTTCCAACTTTTGTCACACTTTCATTGGACAATAAAGTGTGTCCCTTGCAGGAGGCTTTCACACTGTGTTAAATAAAGGTAAACAGGTTAAAAATTGTTGCTTTCTCAATGCTCATTTTCTCTGGAATGTGTTGTGTTAATATGGACTCTGAGTCTACACAGGAATGTGGGAGAATTCTGCAACACCTTCAAAACTGATTTGAATGTAGAACCTCATTTTTACAAACCGGAAGGAGAAAAACATAATCTTACAGATGAGTGTTCTGCAGAACAATCCTGTTTAAAAGCCTTCTTTTACCCAGCCATGTGATGGTGCTTAATTATTCCCTTCTCATCAGGAGTAATATCACTTTCTGATTAGTTTATGATAAATCTTCTTTGGCTCCTGATCTTTACTACTTTTCTGAGAGTTTCATGCCTCACCAAGTCTATCAGTGTCACAATTCTATGCTCCACTTACAGAAAATCATTTGCTTACCTATGTCATAGACACAGATAGTTGACTCTATCCAGCTGAACCAGTCTCTGGAACTTTTACTCTGCCACCTTCAACCCTGGTTCTCATCCATATCTTCATAACTTCTTGGTTCTTTTCACTCTCAAAGCTTTATGGGCTGAGTATCCTCTCAGGCATGTGCTACTTGGTAAACCAGATGTCCACTGAAATTATTTAACTTTAAGGGACTGAAATAAAATTGGGTCATGATATCATCTCGTGAAATACAGAAAATCTCATTCCGTTCCTCATGATTTCCTTGAATATCTATGGAATGAATTCCCTGTTTCTGCTGAGCTCCAGATCTCAACTTCTGTGTCCTTTCCTAGAAACTTTTTTCTGTTTTAAAAGACAAAAATGTGCAATAGATACTTTCACTCGATCCCGCTATACCTCTGTTCAAGTGTTGAGACCTCTGACTTTGAGATCTATCCTTTTCCAATTCAATAATTTCCAGGACTTTATTCTTTTCAGTTTATCTTGCATCTTCTATCTTTTCAGAAGTATATTTTTAAAACATGTAAAATGAAACAGCAGTTTAAATTCATGACAAGTTGTCTCCTAAACTTCAAGCTCACTGGACCTAGACTCCATAGTTGCCCACACATTATTATTATGGTGCTATTGCAGTTGCTTCTTCTAAAATATTATAATTGATTTTTCAAAAATTATAAAATTTCATTTTCTCTTATTAAATGTAGAATAAATGTATTTTACTGTGTTAGTAGTAGTAAATATTATTCTATGTCATTAATAAATAATGGCACTAAACATTAAAATTAAAATAATAAACATCATTAAAAGAATTATATTTTATCAGTTTTATTAACAAGAAGAAAATTAACCAATTGGTAAATATTTTCTCCCTTTCAGTACTCATTTGCTTCATGCATTTTCTTTGTGGTTTTAAATTGAAGCATGAAACAGTCATTTGACAGAGTATCATGGTTAAATTATGATTCAGGAAAGCTCTTACTCACACAGTGGATTTTTATGAGTGTCTTAATTGTGGAGCTAATGCAAGCTATAGATTTATGCTGATTAAATCCAGATGGCTCACTCTCTTGATCCTTAAAAGTTTAAATTTTCAGTTACTGATTCTCCTTTCCTTACTGTTTATTCTCAGTAACAATATCTCTCTTCCTTATTTTGAAAAGATATTATGTGCTTTATGTTACATTTGGTCTAAATTTCGTGCATGTTAATGTTTGATTTAATGATTTTTTAACCCATGTTCAAAGGAGAGAAAGTATATTTTAAATATATTTTCTGAACATCAACAGCCCTCACATTCACAAAAAGATTATCTTCCCTTTGCAGTTTAAAATAATCATTTAATTTGAAGAATAGGAAATTCAACTTTCTAAACAATCCAACTTTATCTGTGTTTGTGTTGACAACATTTAGTAAAGTTATTTGAAAAAGAATCACAGCTTTAGCCAGGTTTCACTTTAAAAGCTGAATATGTAATAATGTCTCCTTAGTCCCGGTCACGCAACAAAACAAATAAAATAATAATAATTAGAAAATCCACTGTCTCAAATGAATTTTCTTACTATAGCTAGATGATTGCAGACTAATACTATGGTGCTATGATTAACTGTGAGAAAGACATAATGGTTAGGGCAGATTTACCATCACTGTTTCTCAAAAGCTGGTCACTAGCATCTCATGCCCACTGACACATGGAAGAATCAAAACATGAGGTCCTGTTGGTGTTTAGATTATATACCAAATGGAAAAATAAATAAATAAATATAGAGGGGGTAGGTAAATGAAGAATTAGGTAAAATAAAATGTTGTCACCTTTCTTTAGCTCATGATCCTGTTCCGTAATTCCTCAGTTCTACTGCCATTATGGAGGATATTTTCTGTGATCCTAGGAACCCTAGAAATAGGCTATTTCTTATTTTCTTTGGAGGTCCTGTACTTTGTCGCCTATCTCTTTTGCCCAAGTTCTTGTTTATATCCAACATGTCCTTTACTTCACAAATTTACATTCTGTCTTTCCATATAGAACTTGCCAGGTTCTTCATAAAACCGTCCCTGATTTCCCAGAAAGAAGAAATGGTCTGTTTTTACTTCTGCAGCTGATCTGCTCTCTAATGGAATTCATTATGTTCTGATTTGTATTCTCACATCGAGTTTGTTTAGGGTGGTTGTATATTGCTTCTGACTATCATTGCAGTTATTTATGTACATATTTCATCTCCATTGCCGGATGATAAGCTTCTAAACAAGGCTTCTGTTCTGTATCATCTTAGTAGCAGTCACAAGACCAGAACGATGTTTGCCAGATGGCAATTGCTCACACATTTGTTAAATATGTAACATTCTAGCCCCTTAAGAAGGTCACCATTACCTCTGTGGAAGACCCTACAGGTCACTCTCCTATCTAGTCTGTATAATTAGTAAAGGTATCAAGATATTCTTATCTGGAATTCATAAACTGCCCCTCTAAAAAGTAATACTCTACTAGCTTGCCTTCAATGGCAAAGACCCTTTTAAAATGACAAATTTAAACAGAATGAAGAACAGAACAGATTTTTTTTAAGTTGTAGATTTTTATGAAAAGTCCATCATCTCATAGAGGGCAGAAGTCAGTCTTATTTATCTTCCAAGAAAATCAGAAAGCTAGCTAAGCCTTTGGTGAGCTTATTGGAGTTAAACAGAAGGAGTCTGTCACTTTTAATGTAATTAACAGGCAATACCTGAAATATCTGATATCATAATTGTCAGTTGGCATGATGTTCCATTGTTTATTATCTATAATGTCTACATAATTATTCATGTCTATTTATATATATTGTAGGACTTTTTCATGAATTATGAAGGTGATTGTATATCTTAGTATATGTTCTACTGAGGTGAGTGGTGTGATTGTATTCCTTAGAACTTTAAATTTTTCTGGGTTTAAATATGTCGTACATTATTGTGCTAAAATAGGTATAGAAAGAAAATATCTGGAGGGAATACTTTTCACCAAGCAAGCAAGATAAAGTTTGAAGTTGCTGCCATTTTACTTGAAAGTAAGGGAAGCTGGGAAGGAATGCTGTAATTCACCCCCTTTGGCCCCCTAAGCCACATTGTGAATCATTATGCTCCTCTGGTTTCATCTTGCAATTTTACTTCTATCTCTTTAGAAGGTCAGAACTCAGAAAGCCAAAACTCCCTCTTTAGTTCAGAAACAGAGAGAAAAGAGTCCTTGGAATTTATCATATATGTCTTAAAATTAATATTATTGTACTTTCTGTTTTCAATCCATTTAAATCAAATCCAGTCTTCCCTAAGTAGAACTTTTCCTTTGGAAAATTAAAAGCCCTTTGTTATTGTTAACAGTAAAAAAAAAAAAAAAATAGTAATAAATAATCTCATATGAATAATGTTCTTCTTTCCCTTTCCTTGCACTATAAATCTGAACTTTGTTCTTCAAATTTCTTATTTTATATGCAATTGCAAAATTCAAACATCCATATTCTTAGAAGTTTATAGGAAGAGGTCAAATTGCATTGTAGGGTGTTGAACAAAACTTATGTGAGACCATTGTGTTGGACTGAGCTACTACACTAGGCCCCAGCAGAGCAGACACAGCCAAAATGGAGTCACTCATGCTAAATACCACATAATTAAACTGAAACTTACAGCAAGCAAATCTATCTTAAACAGGATAGTTTTTTTTTTAAGAAAATTGCATCTTCCTGAGTCAGAGTAATTTGCATGTCTCCTGTGCTTTAACCCTTTAAATCTAACTAGAAGTAACCTGATGTTAATCAACATTCATTTTGTTTGTTTATTTTTGTTTTTGTTTTTTCTATTGTTCTGTTTCTTGGTTTCCAGTTTACAAAACCCACTGTTCTGGTATTGCCCAGTGGGAATACTCATCTTTTTTGTAGACTGCAGGCTGCCTTATTTCATGAATCACAAATAAAAGCCAATTATATCAGTAACTAAATACATGATGATAGCTTTGGCTCTGATTCTCTGGAAGGCAGATGTCCAAATGCTCTCTATCTGAAGTTTCCTCTCCTTCCCCATTCTGCTATTTCTTGCTCTGCTTATTGTGATTGACATTTAATGAGTTTACAAGATTTATTTCCTCAGTATTCTAAAATGTGAGACAATATTTTTTCTACTTGTTTTGAAATGCTATTAAAGCATAGTGTTTGTTGAACTCTCTTACCACCACTGAATTTCTTCTGACCTCATTGATGGACTGATAGGGGAAAGCAGGTCTCTAGAACATCCCTAGCTTAACTGTCTTAGGATGAGCCATTGGAAAAGAGGGCTCTGTTGTTTCAATTGCATTCCTTTCCTTCCACTGAGATCTGTATTTCATGCTGGAGGCTTATTTTGCATGGAATGCCCTGAAGTACTTGAATTTCCAATAAGGCCCTAGAAATCTTTCAAGAATTTTTTTTCCCTTTAGCTTCCTGGTGCTTCCTGTTTTCTATCAGTTTTCAAACAGGAATCCCTTAAGTTAGAAAAATGAAATTTTTCTAACTTACAAATTTTTCTTACTTTGTACAGAGAAATTTTTCTTACTTTGTACAGAGAGAACTGTTTAGAAAACGTTCTCTCTGTACAATTTTCCTTAAGCAGGATGAGAGAAATCCTGACCAGTGCACTCCACAGGGAGCTTCACAGTTCCTGCTTACTGGCCAGATGATGTTTTATGAGATAACATAATAATTCTTTTTTGCTTTCCCTTCTTCTTTCTCTCTTCCTCTAGAAAACACAGTCCTATCAACGTATGCTCCCTACTTTTTCTGATTTCTCATACAGAGTTCCTAGCAGCTTAAATATTTGAATGCCTTGTAACCTTGCCTAACCTTTGTGACCCAATCCACTTTCTTGCAGAAATAAGAGTAATTCCTCTTTATATACAAGCATAAATTAGAGGAAGAGTCTCTAGTGAATGTCTTTCTTGAATCTTCCACAAGAAGCATGAAATATTTTATACATGAGGTTATTTTTCTACTGTTGTTATGAAAAGAATATTTGTGCTAACTTGAAGTGTCTTGGTAATGAGATGCACATTTCATTCTTAATTATAATATCTATTTCTTATACATTTTTCTGCCATAAAATGGAGCAAATTAAAACATTAGATTGAACAAACCCAATTCCTTTCTTTTCCTTGTACTTTCATTTTTCTGAATAAATTTTCTCTTCATTTTCTGCATTATTTCCTTGGTTATAAAACATTTTCCACAGTTTTGTCTCCTTCCTCTTCCCCCTTTTTTATGGTATTGTGTTCAGTGAACACTGTTTATCAAATATCTTCTATGATATTTACCTTTTCTCTCATTGTTTTCACAAATAATAATTAACATTTCATGTGGGCCAAGCATTTTAGTAGGCTTAGAAGAATAACCCAAACAGGTATGCACCCTGTCCTCAATGAAATTAAAATCTAATGATGAAGACAGTTATTCAAGAGAAAAATAGATTAATACATATATAATTACATAGGGCATAAGTGCTATGGGGGAAAAGTGCTAGTCACTGTGAGATAAATTCATACTCTTGGTCACTTGAATAGGTCTTTCACCTAGCGTAGGCACTGATAAAATGAGAAAGACACTCTCTTGGCCTTAAGTTATACAAAACTCTCACTTCTGTGTGGAACACTCAAAACTCTATGTTTGCAAATCTAACTTTCCCTTTTAGTCTGTCTACAAACCAGAGAACTTTAAAGGGAAGATTTCAAAGTCTATCAAACCAAATTAATCATCTATTCCACAAAACTTGCAAATGAACACAGGGATGAATTGGCCAAGTCTGTTGTGTTTCCTTGAAACCTTTTGTTAAAATACTTTCTGAGATATGTAAAAAAGCAAAGCAAAAATTGACAAGAGATCTGTGTATTAAGTATTAGCAAAGAATGTATGTTCAATTTGGATAGACCTTTTATTGATGCTGTGAATATTAATAGACTGAGACACACATAATTCTACAAATACCATGTTTCAACCTAACCCAAAAATGGACATACTTTTGAAGAAATTAGAACAATGCTTTGTTTTTATTTCTCCTCCTCATTATGTCTAATGTTGGAAAATAGAGAGTATACTTGACCAGACAGTTGGATGCCATTGGAAGGTGGAGAGAGTGAGTGTTTCCTAAACCTCAGTCCTCAGGAAGTTGACAAACTGCAACTAAGTCCTGTGGTTCCGTCAGAGAGCCTGACAGTGAGGAGAATAATTCCCTCCCTGTGCATGTGAGTATTAGCCTCTCTCTGCTCCAGCCATACTGTCCTGCTCCTCCCATAAGCCAGCCTTGGTGCTACCTGAGGGCCTTTGCACTGGCTGTGCCCATCTGCCTGAACACTCTGTGCCAACAGTTTTGCAGTTCTTGTTTACTGTCTTTCTATATTATAAGAAGTAACCATTTCTGGCGTGCTTTTTTTGTGCTTGTCATCTGAAATAGTGCCTGCCAATTAGGAGGTGCTCACTGTGTATTTTCTTGTAAATGTGAATGGTGATCTGAATGGAGGCAAAAATGTCTAGTCATTGATTGGACAATGAAGAATACTGGGGGCTCTGCTATTCACTCTGTGTACAGACAAAGACTGCATACATCTGTCACAGGGAACACAGCTATTACATATTTTTAAAAAGAAATTTATGAAAAGGGTAAGGAAAAGGTTGTATTGTCCTAAAAATCATAGAAATAGAATGCCCTGACAATAATCATTTTCTTTAAAATAAAGAGAAAAACAAATTTTAGAAGGCATTACCTAAATCTTAAACTATTTGCAAGAAGATGTGTTTTAAAACACAAAAATTGAGAGAAATGGATCATATAGAAATATGAAAGTGAATACTTTTAGAAATAAAAAAATAATCAAATTAATATGTGAAAATGACCCAAGGATACCAAAAATGCAATAGCAAAATTAATTTATAGTTTTAGACACTGGGGAAGAGAAGTAGCATTATTGGAAACTGAAGCAGAGCTGGAAAGAACAAACTTGAGAGCCTCTCCAGAAAGAAGAAGCAAAAGAAAAATAAAGAAAATGATTGCAGAAAAGAGGTATAGGAAACAGAAAAATAGGTATTTGAGAATATGAAAACTAGAAATAGTAGTAGCTTGCATTTTAATACATACTTGTAAGTACTTAACTCTTGTAAGTATTAATACTAAGTGAAGGATCTAGACCATTGACTACTTCACAGTAAACCCTTATAATAAATAAGGTCAGTACCATTACTACTTCCATTTTGCAATAAGAACACTGAAATACAAAGAGATTATTTGGCTTACATAGGGGGCAAAATTAAAATCAGAAATTAGTCTGTGTCAAAGCATCCAACATAGACTAATTCCACTAGATAAAATATAATAAAAATGGTTTTATTTTTGTCTATTATATGATCATTTAAAAAGTTTTATGGCTACTTACAAGCATGTTTCTCTATATTATCATTATCTTCTGTCTACTTCAACTGGAAAGTAGATGTAATAAAACATATGTTTTTATCTCATAAAAGCAGTGTATTTCTGCCCAAGCCACCTGTAATCTATATTGTTATGTTCTATGTATTAACTCATCCTTTAATTTAAAATTTTTATGACCTATGTTGATTCCAGTTTTTGCTGTTTTGTGGTATATACTTTTTCTTTTTGAGCCAATACTTGACATAAAAGATATGTTTGATCTAGCCCTGCCATCTTGTTTTAAGACACAATTTCTTCATTTCTGTTGGGAAGGTGAATTGAACAAATATCTCTTCAGCTATGTTACAAGAATCATCTAGGTGTTCTCTTGATAGGGATTGTTATTTCTATTTTTCATAGAACGGAATTATTTAATAGAAGTGTTGCACTCAACCAGTGATGCAGCTGTCAACTAGAAATACAGGAAAAAATTATTCACATGCACTGGAATAATCAAGGAAACAGCTTGACCCATGTGAACACAGAAAAGCACAGCATGATGACTGCCTACTCAGAGCAACACAGAAGCAGGGAAACCTCCCCACCCATGGAAGCAGTGAATGAGTGTGCAACCGTGGGAACCTATGCTTCTGCCATGGATCTTTTCAACCCTTGGGTCAGGAGATCTGCTGGTAAACCTACTCCACTGGGACCTTCAGTCTGTCACACAAAGCTATGTGGTGTCTCAGCAGTGTAGCTGCCCAGGCACACGTGGAGACCCAGGAGGCTTAGATACCCTGGCTTTATGGGCTTCCTGGAAAAAAGCAAGTGCAATTTCAGCAAAGCAGGAGGTTAGACTCCCATACATGCCCCAAAGAAAGGGGCTAAGACCAGGGGCCTGAGCAGTGAGAGTCTAAAGGCTCTGCTTCCATAGCACCTCACAGAATAAGACCCACTGGTTTGAAACTCCAGCCAGCCATCAGTAGCATTGTTGCACTTCCCTGAAAGGGAGCTCCCAGTGGGAGGTCCGGGCCACCATCTTTACTTGACTGACTTAGCCATTGTAGCCTTCAGGCTTTGGAGAGTACAAGCTGCAGGGGCCGAAGTGGTCCCCCAGTACAACATAGCTGCTCTAAGAAAGTGTGGCCTCACTGCCTTTTTTTTTTTTTGTTTTTTTGATACCCGGTCTCATTCTGTTGCCAGACTGGAGTGCAGTAACGTGATCTTGACTCACTGCAACCTCTGCCTCCTGGGTTCAAGCGATTCTCCTGCCTCAGCCTCCCTAGTAACTAGGACTACAGGTGTGCACCACCACAACCAGCTAATTTTTGCATTTTTAGTAGAGGTGGGATTTTGCCATGTTGGCCAGGATGATCTCAATCTTTTGACGTCGTAATTTGCCCACCTCAGACGGCTTTTTAAAAACAAGTCCCCTATCCTCTTCCTCCTAACTGAGTGGGACCTTCCAAACAGGGTCTCCAGTCACCCCAACTGATTCTCTGGCTGACAGGATTCCAAGCCTCCCTAAAATGGAGCTCCCAGAGGGAGGGGCAGGCCACCAACTTTGCTGGTTTGTCAACAGCCATTCCAGACTTTGGGCTTTGGAGAGTCCAAGCCAACTAGGGGGCTGAAGTGGTCCCCCACCACAGCATATCTGCTCTATGAAAACTGGCCACACTGCTTTTTTAAGCTGTCTGTAATCCTGTTTCTCTTCACTGGGTGAGACCTCCCCAATGAGGTTTCTAGCCACCCCCTGCAGAAATGTTTGGGCTAGCAACAGGTTCATACCTTTCTGGAACAGAGCTCCCTGATGGAGAGACTGGCTGTCGTCTTTGCTGTTTCACAGCCTTCACTGGTGATACCCCAAGGTACTAGGTGACTAGGGACTAGGGCAGACCTCTAGCATAATGCAGCAGCCCTATGAAAAAGTGGCCAGACTGTTATGTGGGTGCACGTTTCCGTATCTTCTCATTGGGCAGATATTCCAGGTCTGGGCCTCCAGCCACCCTACACCAGAGCTATCAAGTCAGGAGCAGCTCTGCAATACCTCGGATGGAGACCTCAGGAGGGAACTGAAAGCCTCTGCCACTGCCTCTACAGCGAAATTGCCCTTGTTTCACCTGGACTAATGAAGGCACAAAGACCCTAAGTGCCTTATCCACACCTCCAGCAAGCTGCAGTTGACTCAAGGTGAGGAGGCCAGTTCATCTCCCAGGGGTCTCACACATCTCCCTACTGCTCATCACCTGACAGGGAACCTGTCTTGGGCTCACAGTACAGCACACCACAGACCCTCCATCCTGGGCTGATTGCACTGAGCAATTGCTGACCACCATCTTTCTGGGGTGAAGCCCCAGGAGATAAGCAAAAGACCCTTGGCCACAACCACTAAGGTTCCTTTCTCTGATGCCTTCAATTTGGGAAGGGACATAAACCCTAAGGTTGCCCAAGAGCTGCAGTAGGCAGCCCAGGAGTGCCATGACATGATCTACAACCATTGTTCAAGCAGGAGAGGAACCCACATGGCATGGTTTGGCTGTGTCCCCACCCAACTCTCATCTTGAATTGTAATCCTGATATTCTCCATGTATCTTGGGATAGACCAGATGAGACGTAATTGGATCATGGGAATGGCTTCCCCTATGTTGTTCTCACAATAATGAATGCGTTCTTATGAGATCTGATGGTTTTATAAACATTTGGCATTTCCCCTACTGGCCCTCACTCTATCCTACCACCCTGTGAAGAAGGTGCCTGCTACCTCTTTGCCTTCCACCATAATTGTAAGTTCCCTGAGGCCTCCCCAATGTGGAATTATGAGTCAATTAAACCTCTTTCCTTCATAAATTACCCAGTCTCCGAAAGGGAACACAGCTGCAACTGTGAGGAGACGTCGGGGAACCACACAACTAAGCAAGAGCCTACCAACTGACTAAGAAGCCTAAATGCCATCTACTGGATCACACCCCAAAGCTTAAACATCAAAAATATCTTGGTAACATACCCCACTTCTGAAACCAGAGACAAGAAGTCAGCTTCAAATAAAGACTGCACAAAGCATTGGCCTGGTGAAAACATCCAGAAAATAAGTCCACTGATACACTCAATCTACACTGTAGTTAAAGGAACACCCACATGCAGAGAAGAGAAAGAACCAATGCAAGAACTCTGTTAACTCAAATATGACATCCAAATGATGGCACCAGTTGTCCAACAATAGTTATTATCCAGGTTAAGCTGGCTGACATGAAAGAATAGGATTCAGAATATGGACAGAACAAAGATCATCAAGATTCAGAAGGACAGCAAAACCCAATCCAAAGAACATAATAATCACAATAAAATGATACAGGAACTGAAGGATGGAATAGCCAGTCTAAAAAAGACACTAACAGATTTGATGGAACTGAATAACACAGTGCAAGAATTTCAAATGAAATCATGACTATAAACAGCAGAATAGACCAAGCTGAAGAACAAATCTCAGGACTTGAAGATGAGCTCTCTAAAATCAGAGTCATGGCCAGGTGCAGTAGCTCACACCTGTAATCCTAGCACTTTGGGTGGCTGACAGGGGCGGATCACTTGATGAGATCAGGAGCTTGAGACCAGCCTGGCCAACATGGTGAAACCCTGTCTCTACTAAAAATACAAAAATTTGCCAGAGTTCACTTGAACCCAGGAGGTGGAGGTTGCAGTGAGCTGAGATTGTGCCACTGCACTCCAACCTGGGCAACAGAGTAAGACTCTGTCTCAAAAAAAAATAAAAAGTCATACAAAAATTAAGAAATGAGAATGAACAAAACCTCCAAGAAGTATGGAATTATATAAAGAAACCAAATCTATGAATCTTCAGCATCTCTCAAAAGGAAGAAGAAAAAGCAAGCAACATCGAAAATATATTTTAGGATATCATCTGTGAAAACTTCCCCAATCTTTCTAGAGAGGCCAACAGTGAAATTCAGGAAATAAAGAGAACTCCTACAAGATTCTACACAAGAAGATCATCCCCAAAAAACATTATCATCAGATTTTCCAAGGTTGAAATTAAAGAGAGTATGCTAAAGGCAATTAGAGAGAAAGGGCAAGTCACCTACCAGTGGAACCCCATCAGGCTAACAGAAGGTATCTCAGCTGAAATCCTACAAGCTAGAAAAGTTGGGGAACCTATATTCAATATTATTAAAGAAAAAAATCTTCAACCAAGAATTTTATATCCAGCCAAACTAAGCTTCCTAAGTGAAGAGAAATTAGATCATTTTCTGATAAGCAAATGTTGAGGGAGTCCATTTCCACCAGACCTGCCTTACAAGAGATCTTGAAAGGAGCACGTCTTCTGATGTTCATTATTAATTTCAAAATAAACTTATACTTTCAGAGGCAATCTTTTTGTCATCTCATTTGGACTTCTGGAAAGACTGCTAATGCAATGATATCAAGATAATTGTTTGAATAACTATCTTTGTGCAAATAATTATTTGCACAAATATCTGACAGAATTTTGTGCACATGCAGGAAGCTCTTACAGATTAATATGTCCTTTTAGACATCCATCTACTTATTAGAATGCTGCTGGAATCCAGAGATTTCCTTCTAAATTTTGAAGGGAAGTCTTGCTATGGTTCTTCAATAATTAATTGTGAAAAGAACAGACAACATTAAATGCCTGTTTTGTTTGTGTTTTTTTTTTTTTTTTCTTGAAGCAGAGTCTCGCTCTGTCACCAGGCTGGAGTGCAGTGGCATGATCTTGGCTCACTGCAACCTCTAACTCCCTGGTTCAGGCAATTCTCCTGCCTCTGCTTCCCGAGTAGCTGGAATTATAGGCATGCAGTAGCACGCCCAACTAATTTTTGTATTTTTTTTTTTTTTAAGACAGAGTCTTGCTCTGTTACCAGCTGCCAGGCTGGAGTTCAGCGGCATGATCCTGGCTCACTGCAATCTCTGCCTCCCGGGTTCAAGCAATTCTCCTGCTTCAGCCTCCCAAGTAGCTGGGACTACAGGTGTGCGCCACCATGCCCAGCTAATTTTTGTGTTTTTAGTAGAGATAGGGTTTCACCATGTTGGCCAGGATGGTCTCGATCTCTTGACCTTGTGATCCGCCCACCTCGGCCTCCCAAAGTGCTGGGATTACAGGCGTGAGCCACCGCACTGAGCCTAGATGGCTTATATCTCTATTTTATGGGAAATTTCTATGAAAAAGTAATATAAAAATGTATTTAAAACAAAATATATTTATCTATGCCAATTTTTGAAATAAAATACATCATGTTAAAGATTAGTGAATTCATTGTGTTTTTTTTTGCAGAAATTTTACAATAACCAATTTCAGAACCAATGTCACTCATTCTCTAACTATTGGCGATTACTTGAAAATTGTGGTAAGTTAACCAAGTTAAGTTTACTTGTTTACCAAGTAAATTTTTAAAATAAAATATAATTTCCCACGTGCACGCATGCACACATGCACACACACATGAGCACACACACACACATGCCCACACAGTCTGCTGCTGCCTCTGTTGAAGTGTACACAAATGCTTGAGAACCTTTCAAGATTATAAGACATTGTGAGTAGGGTTTGTGTCTGTCTTACTCACTACTGTATCCCTAGCCTTCCAATATAGTGTGGCAACATAAAGAGATAAGTACATTTTGAGATAATACATGAATGAAATTTTAGATGATTCTTAGGTTTCAAGTCATCAGGTAGTTGACTGAGCAACAATAACACGCGTGCTTCTTTTTTTTCATTTTACACTTTATCAAATGATTTTATTAAGATAACTATTCAATCATGTGTTGATTGAACAGGTAGATGGTGCGCATGGCCTGAGAAGCAAAGAGAAAGAATGAATAAATGTTTTTGATAGCCTTAAAGACAATTTCAGAAAATACAAAATATATTTAATAGGGAATATTCAAAATGTCACATTATCAAATCTGAAATCAATCCTATCAGCTGGACAGGAAAATTATCCTGATTTTATAGCTGACCAAACTGATGCCCAAATGGTTCAATACTTGACCTTAGTCATATTACTAATAAAAAGAATTAGAATTAGAATTAGAATTAGAATTCTACCAGCTCTCCTAATATATTCACAGAAATGCAGTTCTGGTTCTTTAATTGATTCAAAGCAAGGACTGTTTTTGATTATTGGAAGCAAATTGAGGTAGATACTTCCCCAGAGATGTATACAGTAAACAAGAATAATTTCAGTTTTCCTAATTCTAAGCAACATTAATTAAACAACAACTCATCAAAACAGAACAAAATTATTGTTTGATCATAGATTTTTTTTAGAGAAAATAACAAATATCTACTTAAAATGCACTTACTGATTTTAAGACACTTTTCTTTTTTTCAGAAATATTAGAGGATAAAAAAAACATGTGATAATGTAGTTATATAAAAGGTGCACTTTCAGCTATCTTGGCTGATCAAAGTCTTTAAGGGCCTTTAAATTCCAATTTAAATGATAACTCAATGCCTTTAAGAAATTCTACCTAACCATAGCAATTGTACAGGTCCTTTAAGGGAAGTTAATTCATGTTTGTTTTGTTAGGTGACTCCTTTTTGTTACTGAGTTTTAAATAACTTTTTCATACTCAGTCTCATCCATGTTCAGTCATTACACCTAATTTTACTCATCTGTACAAGATATTAGAAAAAATACTGGACAGGACTGTGAAAAATGAAGGAGATATATTTGTATAGTATTTTACCACTGCTTGATGCAAATAAAATTTTAATAATTTTTAGATAGCATTCACAATTGTTCACCTCCATAACAATGCTGGAATGAAGTTACTGTCCTAATTCTGAAAAAGAAGATCTTAGATCTGATGGTTAGAAAACTTAATGAAGTCCACACAGATACAAAGAGGCAAAGTCAAAACTTAAGGTTATTGACTTTCAAGTTGACAAGAAAATGCTCCTACAAGTATGGGGAAAAGGAAAAACTAAATAAAACATATGAATTGTGCGACAGATACAAGGGAGGTGGATAATCAGGATAAGCTGGGGTAGGAGTTAGGGAGAGAATGTAGTCTCAGGCCTTTGTTACCGGGGGCCTTGCCCAATCCCCTGCCTGTTTCTTAACCATAAAATATTTTGAAATGATGATGATTTGTATTAATAGCTAGCATGTATTAAGCATTTAGTAAATAGCAAGCCCTTTCATAAGCACTTTCCCTGAGCTTGCCCAGTGACTGCAGTCTCCTTTACAAATAAGGAAACTAAGGTTAATGAAGGGGTAACAGAACAATGTTTCAACCTGGGTAGTCTGACCGTAGAAACCTAAACTCTGATAAAAAGTTGTGCCTGCTTGTTCCAGAGCATCAGTGAGTAGCAAATAAATGGGGTGATAAATGTGATTAGATAGGAGTGTTTTGAGAAATCCAACTATATATAGTATTAAAATCGCCTTGTAAAAAAAGTCACCTTTATGAATTCTTGAGTAAAAACAAGCCAATCTTAACATACCATTGTCTGCCCATAGGATGTCTTCCTGAGGTCATTTTCCTTTGTGGTTCTTGATGAAGACAATTGCCTTTTGGAAAAAAAGAGGAAGGAAAGAATGAAAGAAAGCGAGTATGTTTGGGGGCATTTGGCTTCTTCTATACCCTAGCATATCATTTATTTCCTTTCTAATTCATTCACTGTCTGTGTCCCTTAAATTATCTGCTTCCTGGTGATAGGACATGTTTTGTCCTTTTTTATCCTAAGTCCCCAGAAGAGTGATTAGATCAGAGTAGTATTTATTAAAACCTGAATTGATAAATGACTGGTGAATAGATGGATTTGCTTCAGACTTGCAGGGACCTAGGCTTTGAAGCTACTCTTCTCCACTCCCTCACTGTGTGATTTTGGATGAATTGTTTGGTATCTCAGTCCTTTAAACGAGGATGGTGATAGCTTCTGCTCAGAGCAGTTTGGTAATTGAAGGACGAGAGTATCAGGCGCCAACTCTGTTGCTGGCAGAACTCAAACTTGATAGTTGTCGCTCACCCCACATATGCTTATCTCTGATGTTTAGTGTATATAATGGAAGCCCAGAATTAGCATGAAATTCAGACTCAGTGATAATAAGTCATCTGGTCACTTAGAGTGTGTCTCCTCTAGAGAATTTATTCTAATGGTTTGGCTAAATTTTTGCCTCATCTTAATCATTATCTTAACTGCTGATTTTCATGCCTAATATAGATATATATTTTAAAAATTATCTAGGGAACTTAACACTGGCCCAGGAAAGCTTTCTGCTGTCATCCAGAGGGAATTAAGCTAGTCACAATCAAATCTTTCCTCATCAATAACCAATTTAAATCATTATTCCAATTTAATATCCTTCTGAAAGCAATGTTAATCAATTTAGACTTGATAGACCTCCTGAAAGAATTGCCTAATTAAACTCTCTATAGAATAAAATGATTCTGCTTAGTCATCCCAATGGTGATAGGAAACAAGAAAACAGAGAAGAATATTTGGTAGCTAACCATCAGAAAGCACCCAACAGAGTTTAGAAGCAACAGGGCTATTCACATGAAGAATTTTTCAGAACCCTTCTAAAAAGAGAGCAGTAATTATGTGTTTTCATACCACAGGACTCTCACTTTGGCATTCTATGAAGTTTGGAAATTCATAGAAACTTGTTGAATGGTTGTTTCTGAAATGTTGCTAGTGATATGGACAATGAAGTCCGGGCTGAGGTCGTCTCAGGTGGAGATGGGAAACTTAATCGGAACTGGAACAAAGGTCACTCTTGCTATGCTTTAGCAAAGAGACTGGAGGCATTGTGCTCTTGCTCTAGAGATCTGTGGATCTTTGAACTGCAGAGCTGCCCAAGGCCTTGGGAGCCCACCCCTCACATCAGCATAGCCTGGATGTGAAACATGGAGTGAAAGAAGATTATTTTGGAACTTTAAGACTTAATAACTGTCCTGCTGGGTTTTCAACTTGCATGGGGCCTGATGACCCTTTGTTTTGGTCAATTTCTACCATTTGAAATGGGATCATTTACCAATGCCTGTGCTCCCATTGTATCTTGGAAGTAGGTAACTTGTTTTTTATTTTACAGGCTCATAATTGGGAGGTACTTGGATTGTCTCAGTGAGACTTTGGATTTGGACTTTTGAGTTAATGCTGGAATGAGTAAAGACTTTAGGGGAATGTTATGAGGGCATGATTGTGATTTGAAAAATGAGAAGGACGTGAGATGTATGAGTGGCTGGGATGGAATGATATGATTTGACTCTGTGTCCCCACCCCAAATATCATGTTGAATTGTAATTCCTAATGTTAGGGGAAGGACCTGGTGGAAGGTGATTAGATTACGGAGGCAGATTTCCCCATTGGTGTTTTTGTGATAGTGAGTGACTTCTCATGAGATCTTGTTATCTGTAGACACACTCCCTTCACTCTCTCTCTCTCCCCTGCTTCACCATGGTTAAGACATGCTTGCTTCCCCTTCACCTTCCACCGTGATTATAAGTTGTGAGGCCTCTCTAGCCATGCTTCTTTCACAGCCTGTGCAACCGTGAGTCAGTTAAACCTCTTTTCTTCATAAATTGCACAGTCTTGGGTAGTTCTTTATAGCAGTGGGGGAACAGACTAATACAGTCACCACAGTTGGTGAGGATATCTGCTTTATTTACTTTTTCTTAAATGAACATATTATTGATGTTAAAATTGAGATATTCTTATTGAAAAAAACATAGCAAAATATACCCAAAAATATAAGAGGAAACAAGCACAAAGGTAATCCCTACATGTTTGACTTTTGTCCTTCCTGGATGTCATTAACCAGGTCCAAGCCATTGTTCTCTCTTACCTGGATTATTAAAACCATGTTCTAGCCTTCAGTTATCCTTCCATGTTTGTCCATAAAATGTTTATGTAAGTGATAAAATTTTGTGGCAATGATTTCCTGTTGTCTAAAAATAAATCCAAATCCCAGAACAAGCCTCTTTCTAATTTAGGAGTTTTTCATTTTTCAAGTATACCCTTCTCCTAAGTGCTTCACTCTCTTTGGCTAAATCTGTGGAAAACCTTTAACTTCATGACAGTCTGGTGTTCTCCCTCACCAAAGGACCTCTAGCGTTGTTTTTTCATCACCAAAAACGCTGCATCTACCTGCTACCTTCACTCATTTCCCATCCTCCCTTTTACTTTATACCCATTCTTCTGGCCAGAGCTTGCATGCATGTTTTCCTGGAACTTGAATCTGAGTCTACAACTCTAGATTACACTATCCTCCCCTGAGCTTACACAGAACCCCACACTTCTTCAGTCATTGTCTATATACTATATTTGTCGCTCACCTGGGTATAACATATCCCCACTAGATGATAAAGTCTCTGAGGACAAAGATTGTATCTCTTCTGCAATAGTATTTTCAATATTTATGATAATATCTAACATATTTGAGCCATTCCATAGATATAAACGGATTACATATTAAATGTTAACAAAAGGATTACTCCAAGACACACAGCACAGTGGTTAAGAGCAAGGACTCTAAATTCATATTGTTTGAATACAAATCTCAATGTTGTCAGTTGTTAACTTTTGACTATAGCCAGAATACTAAATCTCTCTGAGCCCTGATTCACTCATACATAAAATGATCATAAAAATAATGTATGGAAGATGCAAAGTATGGTGACACACTGTGTGTCATGGCCTTTTAGGAGTTCCCACCCTTGAGTTCAGGCTGAACTTATGAATTGTTTCTAATCAATAGAATATATTTAAATGATGGGATGTCATTCCATCAATTGTGCTACATTCGATGACAAAGGGAGTTGCTAGGGTGTGGATCTGTGTCCCCACCCAAATCTCCTGTTCAATTGTAATCCTCAGTGTTGGAGGTGCAGCTTGGTGGGAGGTGATTGGATCATGGGGGCAGTCTCTCATGGTTAAACATCATCCCCCTTGGTTCTGTCATGAAGATTGTGAGTTCTCATGAGATCTGGTAGTTTAAATGTATGTGGCACCTCCCCTTACCCTCTCTTGCTCCTGCTCTGGCACTGTAACTCGTGCCTGCTTCCCCTTTGCCTTCCACAATGATTGTTAGTTTCCCAAGGTTTCCCCAGCCATGCTTCCTGTACAGCCTGCAGAATCATGAGCCTGTTAAACCTGTTTTCTTTATAAATTACCCGGTCTCAGGTATTTCTTTATAGCAGTGCTAGAACAGACTAATACAGGAATGGAATGCCATTGCCATGACTACATTACATTATATAGATCTCTATCTAAGACTATAGTTTAAGAAAGATTCCCTACTGACCTTAGGAATGCAAACAGCTGTGTTGTGAGTGGCCTATGGAGAAGAACATGTGGCAGGGAACTGCAGGTGGCCAGAAAGAGCTGAGGGTAGCCTCCAACTGACCACCAGTGGAAGCCAGAGCCTTCAGTCATAAAGCCACAGGAAATGAATTCTGCCCACAATCTGAATGAGGCTGGAAGCAGATTCTTCCCTTGTTGAGCCCCTAGATGAGAATGCAGCTTTATTAAAGTGTAATTATAGCTTTGTGAGACCTTGAGCCTAAAACCCAGCTAAGTCCATGCCTGGACTCCTGACCAACAAAAACTGTGCTATGACAAGTATGTGTTCTCTTAAGCTGCCAACTTCGTGGTGATTTATTACACAGAAATAGAAAATTGATGCAAAGTTCATCTACCATATAGTTTTTTGGAGGATTATGTGATTTATATGCAGAACATGCTTAGAACCATGCTTACTACCATTATATTAGAAATTTTTAAATAAAAGGAAAATTAATTGTTTCTATTTCTTAAAAGCATCTAATGTTAATGTTGTATGTTTTATTTCTTTTTTCCATTATTTCCTCTATATTTTAATAGTTGGAATTGAATATAGGTTGTACCAGAAACCTCTATTGTATTGATAACTTCCTAATGCTAAATTGTATCTGTGTGTCATAATTTGAGTAACTGTTTCCTGTTTATAGATATTTAATATCCTTCTATTTTTTCACAATTATACGTAGCATGAACTTGATTATGGGGTTAAAATTACATCAGTTATTTTACTAATTATTATTTAGAATATAATATTTATATTAATTTTGTTTACTTCCTTTCAAATATTTCCTTTCACACAACTGCTGAGCATTGAAATATTTTGTAATCTTTGTTTATAAATAAAAATAATGAAATAATGAGAGCTTATTGCCTTATATTCTTCTAAAATTAATTCCTTGCAGCATGCTCCAGCTTCCAGAACATGAAGAACACAGTACTTCACCCATTTTACCCTAAAGATTACTGTAAGAATAAAATTCCACATTGAGGTCAACTGATTTTTCTTCTTAGAAGAAGACCAAATTGCTTAATCTCTTTTTAAGTCATTGGGCTGAAGATAAATGCTGCAGTGTATATATTTTGAACAGCAATGTAAATATTTTATTTTTAGTCAGTAATCACTCTGGCTGCCAGGATTTCAATGCTGTCTGAATTGCTTGATATGCCAGGAGAAATATATCCATCTCGATGACACAGAGATTATCCAATCAACTGTAAGAGGATAAAGATCATGTCTATTTGATAATTACTTATTATTTCATAACATTTTAAAGCATTGTTACGCATCTAATCACAGACTAATGACATAATGTAATGCTTAAGAGATTTACAGAAATTAGTATCATATATTCTATGAAACAAAGGAAACTTTGGTAGATCTAGGAATAACTGAACTATTGTATTTTGATATATACAAGTATCATCATCATTTAATATGTGTGAACCTCACTCATGGATAGGTTAGGAATACAGCACCTACATTAATGTGTTGATGTGAAAATAGATGGTATGAAGTCCGTATGCAACTTTTTAAATTTAATGCAGAGACTGTGTGCCCCTGCCCATCATTAATGCAAATAAATAAGTTAAAAATATTTGAACTGTTTATTCTTTTTTTATTATTTGAGAATCTCTCTTTTGCTTGACTGGAGTGCACTGGCATGATCTCAGCTCACTGCAACCTCCGCCTTTAGGGTTCAAGCAATCCTCCTGCCTCAGCCTACTCAGTAGCTGGGATTATAGGTGCCCGCTGAAACACCCAGCTACTTTTTGTGTTTTTAGTAGAGACGGGCTGGTCTCAAACTCTCGACCTCAGGTGGTCACCCCATCTCTTCTGTAATCCCAAAGTGATGGGATTACAGGCGTGAGCCATGGTGCCAGGCCTGAACTATTTATTCTTAACATATTAAATTCTCTAGTTAATTTCTAGGCAAATTTATATTTATACAATGTCTTCTACAGAAGACCAAAACATCTGAGTGTCTGAGTGAAAAGTGGGAAATTTACCCAATCAGCATCATTAGGCTAACATAATTGTTTAGATGAAATGTTTTGCTTAACTTACATGAGTAAGTGAAACTTGGGGCTGAAGATACTATGCACACACTTAATTCCAGCTTAAAAATAAAGCAAAGTGGATGTTTCATTGATCTCATCAAACAATTAGATGATTTGAAAACAGCTAGATAATTAAATTATATGACTGACTTCAAACATGGGTGGCTATATTCACCAAGTAGTTTTCCAAGAAGGTATTTGTGTTCTTCAAGCCACATATTATAAGGAGAAAAAATAGGAGAATAGTCTTGGTTGAAGGTTATAGGTAGAGTGAAGGTGATTAGTACAAATACCTCAGTTAAAAAAAAAAGTCAATCTAATGCCTGTATTGCTTATATCTACTCAGGGAATCTTCAATAGGTAAATTTGACCACTTGTGAAATTGTAAAAATTTAAAGTTGAAACATTACTTTAAATCTTGATTATCTTTATGAATGGTTTACACACGGAGAAAAATAAATACATTTGTATTATGAAGACTCAGATACTTGTTTAAAAAATACCCTGTATTGTATTGAAAATACCCTGTAGCTTGAATTGTAAATCTAATATCCCACTTTTAAATGTCTACAGGAGGCCCATATTTAGGACCTAGGTTGCCTTTTGTGAAGTCAATTGATCACTCGATTTGTTAAATAATTTTAGAAGGAATATATGATGATGAACAAAATCTCTTTCCTTAGCAATTTTGTGTTACTATAAAGAAATATCTGAGACTGGGTAATATATGGAGAAAAGAGTTTTAATTGGCTCAGGATTCTGCAGGCTGTACAAGAAGCATGGTTTAGGCAACTGTTCAGCTTCTGATAGGGACTCAGGGAGCTTTTATTCATGGAGGAAGGTGAAGTGGGAGCCGGCACATTACATTGTGAGTGTAAACAAGAGAGAGAAGCAGGAGGTCCCAGACGCTTAAACCACCAGCTCTCGCATGAACCATCAGAGTGAAAACTCACTCATTATCATGAGGACAGCACCAAGCCATTCAAGAGAGGTCTGCCCTCATGACCCGCACACTCCCTACCACGCCTCACCTCCAATATTGGTGATTACACCTCAACATGAGATTTGGATAGGACAAACATTCAAACTATATTACTATTGTTAGAATATTGTAATGTGAAAGACACATGCCCCAAAGTGTAGCAGATTGTAATATTGGGTCACAACTGTTTATTTTTTCCCTAGACTTGCCATATTTTCCTATACACAGAATATACTTTTCTGCCCTGTGCCTTTTGGTTGGACCTGTGATTTCCTTTGGAAACTAAAATGTGGGCACATATACGATATACCACATGTAAGCCAAAACTTTAAATGTACTTGTTCTTGAACTTCATCATGAGAAAACCATGCCTCAGAGAGGAGCTATGGTTTTAGCCTTGTTTCTGAAATAAGACACATTGAGCTGAGGCCAGCACAGCCCAGAAGCTGGGAAAAACTATGATCAGTCTAATCGAACTACAGATTGCTAGTTCTGTGTAGATGAACAAGAAATATATTTTTAAAACAATGGAAACATTAGGGTTGTTTGTTATTGCAGGAAAAGCTGATAGCTGATAGATGAATAGATAGGGCATGTTAAATCTAGGTCTAGATATATCTAGGTTATGATAGTGACTCTACTACTTAATAAATTTTTTGTGCTTGGGGAAATATTATCATGTTATGATCATCTTTAGCATTATCATTATTTTAGTTGACATTAAGTTAGCAACTCTGACAAATAAACACCAGAATTTCAGATGCTTAATGCCTTAAACGTTTATTTCTTGTACATATGACTGCCCAAGGTAGGCATTTCTGGTAGCAGACTTTTCTCCCTGTAAAAATTCAAAGACATGGCCAGGCATAGTGGGTCATACCTGTAATCCCAGCATTTTGTGAGGCTGAGGCGGGGGGATCTCTTGAGCTTGGGAGTTCAAGACCAGCCTGGGCAACATGGTGAAACCTCATCTCTACAAAAAAAAGTGCAAAAATTAGCTCGGTGTGTTGGTGCATTCCTGTAGTCCCTGCTACTCAGAAAGCTGAGGTGGGTGGATCACCTGAACCCAGGCAAATCAAGACTGCAGTGAGCCATGATCGTCATGGCCCTCCAACCTGCTGACAGAGTACGATCTTACCCTATCTGAAAAAAAAAATAGTCAAAGACACAACACTCTGTAATTTTGTGTTCCCACCATTCTCTTGGGGTCCTCTGAGCCATCAAACAGAAGTGGGAAGGCAATGTGAAGTTCCATCTACTTTTTAACCCTGTTGGTCAATTTTCCTCATTTCTGCTCACATTGTGGGGGCAAGAGTGTCACCTTGCCCTACCTGTGTGCAAAAATGTGCTGCTAAATAAAGTTCCTAACGGGGAATCCTCTTGCCAGAGGCAACTGTATACTATGGAAGAGGAAGCAGAGATTTTAATTGAACAGTTAGTTTCCCTTGCCACAATTATCATCACAAACACATGCACTGAGAGGTTGAATTCTAGGCACCATCCTAATCTGAAAAGACAGCTGTGTGTGGAGGGATAGAGAGAAAAAGAAAAAAGCAAAGAAATAAAGGGGGAGAAGAAGAAAGAGATCCTTTTCATTGACTTACTACTGTTTTATTTTTATTAGAAATAGTAAAAAACAGCAACAAAAATCACTAAACCCAAAGGCGTAAAATAACATCCTCTAACTCTGGACAAAGAAAGATATATATTTACAGAGCTTTCCACTCAAAGGCATACTACTTAAGAAATACTAAATTAAATTTTCATAATTATGTATGATCTCCTGTTTGTCAACAATCAATGCCATGGTCCTACATTTAGAAAGTCAGATGAAGTATTATATTACTCTGGATTTCTAATAAAAATCTTTCTTTTTTGAGAGGAAACTACTCAGATAAAAACAGACCTTCCACTAGGAGCATTTGCATGGAAAGAGATTTTTTTCAAAGGGATTACTCCCACAATTGTGGGAACTGGCAAGTCAGAAACTCATAAAGAAGGCTGGCAGGCTGGAAATTCAGGTAAAGTTGATATTGCAGCTTTGACTCCAGATTCTAAAGAGGAGCAGGCTGGCACTTAGTCGGGGTTTCTATATTGCTGCCTTGAGAAGAATTACTTCAGGGAAACTCAATCTTTGCTCATTAGGCCTTCAACTCATGGGTGGTTCACAATATGGAAGCCCATCTGCCTTCTGAGTCTACAGATTTAAATGTGAATTATATCTAAAAAGTACCTTGACAGCAACATTTAGACTGATGTTTGGCAACAAATACAAAAAAACAAAACAAAAACAACAACCAAAAAACCTGGGCACCATAGCTTAGCCAAGCTGACAGCTAAAATTAACCATCACACTTTATCAACTTGACTTTGAATTTTCTCTTTCCTTAAATGACATTAACACTTGAACCTACCTCATGTAATTCTGATGGTGACAAAAGTGATAATATATGCAAAGTACTTGAAAGAGCCATGGCATTGAGCACATGGTTCCTCCATATTAGTTTTATTTATTCTCACTCTACCTTGGCCTCTTGGGAGATATTTTTCATTTCTTCTTCTTTCATAGATGGGATTGTCAAGTCATTTCATATCTTCACGTTTCAGACTCTTCAACCCCAAATGCATGTAACAAAAGCCATTTACAGAATTGTTGTGATGATTACAAATTATCCATGTAAAATATCTGCCATAGTATGTGGCCCATGAAAAACCCTTACAAAAACAAAACACAGCTGACTTTTTAGCATGAGGAGCCAGTGTATTTTTCTCTCTCCTTTTTACATGTCTGTATCATCCCAAGAAAGGGAGAATAGGAAATGCTTTCTGGTAGGAAGTATTACATTTAACTCCCAGGTGGAAGACTTCAGAGAGAAATAGAAAATAGAAGCAGTCTCAAACATATAAGCAAAAATCTACAAATTCGAGGTCTTAAGCATTTGTTCTTAATAGGGCTGTGCAATTTTAAGTGAAGAGCATTTTTCTCAACATCCATCCATCATGTAATGGAGTGAGGAAGCGAAGAGAGGTGGAGAGTAGACAGATGAGAGTCACTCATATGTATGATTTGTCATTCACTCACCATCTTCAAAACAAGTTTTTGTTTCCTCTCCTGACTCTGAACCATCTCTTATTATTTATCCAAATTCTCCAAAATAATGCTCTATGGAGAGCATTATTTTTGGAGAGCTCTATGGAGAGCATTATTTTGTAGAATTTGGATAAAAAGAGCTGGATCAGATCTCTTATTATTTTGGCTAGATCTCCATGGTCAAATGTGGTAATGCCATCTGTGAGTACTTTAGCCCTCCCTGGAAAGAAATCATATCTTGGCCTGTGACGAGGAAATAGAGAGAATAAGAAATATGGTGACATAAAGAGAATAGGTGACAGCCTCACACCTTCGATGACTTCTCTTGCTTCATCAGGCTGCAGAAGTGTGGCATAGGCAGGCCATCTTAGGATGGTTCATATCAGAAAAATTTCTGTTCCACTGACCGTGATGTTAACAGCTTACCATAGATGCAAAGGAGTCAGAAGGGAAGAGTGGGGCCTTGTTTGTTTGGTCAACTTTCCTGTTGTGACTGTCCTATCTTTTTTTTATGTTTGTGGCTGATTCATTGCTAGGTTTTACATACAATTAATGTAAAAGCCTATTTTCTTTGTACAACTTCCATCAGTCTTACCTCTAAATTATTGTACAAGGATAAAGTGCATCTTCTAAAGGAAACAAAAAGAATTTTCATTGAACTACCTTTCTTCTTCAAAATGACTTAGTTTGCTATATTCTCTTCTGAATTAGTAAGCTAAATAATGTCTACCTCTAAAAATCCATCATCTTTAAAATTACACAAGTTTTCTGGATTGTTTTGTGCAGTAGAGTGAAAAGTGAAAATCTGCATTTCCTGGGACAATCATTTAGTTTGGAAGCCAATACTATTCTTAAAAGAAGAGGTTCATGACTTCTCAACAATAAACACACTTCAGAAAAGGGGGAAATAGGTATATTAAAGTGAAATATTTTGAATATATGTGCATATGTATGTTCTTCCTACAGAAGAATCCATAATTTTCATTATATACTCACAGGAGTAGATAACCCATAAAAACGAAGAGACACTGCTTTTACATTTGAATTCTACTACAACCTCAAAGGAGACTGTTGAATCTAAACATTTTATGAGAAAAATCTGTCTTTGAACTAGAAAATAGCTAGTCCTACGCTTTTCTGTTACTGTTATAAAATGAAAGAATTCATTGAGTCTTTTCATTAGACATAAAAGCTTTCCTGATATTCATTCACTGAATGACAGGCTATACTGATCTCTAATGAAAATATTATAATGTTTACTATAAAATGCAGCATGTGCAAACAGCTCATCTCAGATAATTCACATATATACTTCTTTATTATAAGAGGTTAGTTATTTTGATATTCTTTGAGGCTTTTTTATAATCTTTTAAAAATTATTATTTTTTTTTAATTGCATTTTAGGTTTTGGGGTACATATTTTTATATATTTAGAGGGTACAACTGCAGATATTTTACAGGCATAGTGGTGAAGTCTGGAATTCTTGTGTACTCGTCACACAAATAATGACCATTGTACCCAATAGGTAATCCTTGAACCTCCTACCCTCTCACCTTTTGTAGTTTCTAGTATCTGTCATTGCACTCTGTATGTCCATATGTACCCACGTAAACTCCCACTTATAAGTGAGAACATGTGGAATTTAACTTTCTGCGTCTGAGTTATTTCAGTTAGAATAATGGCTACCAGTTTCATCCATGTTTCTGTAAAATATGTGATTTAATTCTCTTTTATGACTGAATAGTATTCTGTGGTATATGTGTACCACATTTTCTTTGTCCAGTCCTCCACTGATAGACACTTACAGTGATTCCATACCTTTGTTTGATATTGTGAACCGTGCAGCAATAAACATTTGAGTGCAGGTGTCTTTTGGATATAATGATTTCTTTCCTTTTGGAAATGTAGCCAATAGTGGGACTGATGGGTTGAATGGTAGTTCTATTTTTAGTTTTTTGAGAACTCTCTGTACAGTTTCTCATAAAGGTTGCAACTATTTACATTCCTACAAACAATGTATCAGTGGGTCCTTTACTCCTCATCCTCAACAATATCTGTTGTGTTTAGAGTTATTAATAATAGCCATTCTGACTGGTATAAGATGCTATCTCATTGTGGTTTTAATTTGTATTTCTCTAATGATTAGTAAGATTAAGTATTTTTTTCTTTTGTTTGTTAGCCACTTGTATGCCTTCATTTGAAGAAGGTCTGTTCATGTCTTTTGCCTACTTTTTAATGGCATTATTTTGTTTTTTTCTCATTGAACTGTTTAAGTTCCTTGTAGATTCTGGATATTAGTCCTTTGATGCATAGTTAACAAATATTTTTTCATTCAATAGATTGTGTACTCTGTTGATTGTTTTACTGTGAAGAAGCTTTTTATTTTAATTAAGTTCCATCTGTATATTATTGCTTTTTGTTATGTTTACTTTTGTGGAGTTGGTCATAAATTCTTTGCCTAGGCCAATGTCCAGAAGAATTTTTCCTCTAAGATTTTTGTAGTTTGAGGTCTTTTATTTAGGTCTTCAATCTATTTTGAGTTAATTTTTGTAGGTAGTGAGAAGTATGGTTCCTGTTTCGTCTTTCTGCATATCCAGTTCCCCAAGACCATTTATTTAATATGGTACCCCATCCCCAGTGTATACTTTTGTTAACTTTGTTGAAGATCAGTTAGTTGTAGGTATATGACTTCATTTCTGGGTTCTCTACTCTATTCCATTAATCTATTTTTATATCAATAACATGATGTTTTGTTACTATAGCCCTGTAGTATAATTTCAAGTCGGGTATGTGATACTTCATGCTTTATTGTTTTGCTTAGGTTTGCTTTGGCCACTCAGGCTCCTTTTCGTTCCATATGAATTTTAGAATTTTTTTCTAATTCTGTGAAAAATGACATTGATAATTTCATAGAGATTGCATTCAATTTGTAGATTGCTTTGGGCAGTATGGTCATTTTAAAAATATTGATTTTTTCAATTCATGAGCATGGGATTTTTTTTATTTGTGTCCTCTATATTTTCTTTCAGCAGTGTTTTATAATTCTCCTTATAGGGATCTTTCACCTCCTTAGTTAAATATATTCCTACCTTATAATCTTAATACTCATTTCATCTAAGGTATTAGATAAGAAGAGAGAAAAATGTGATACTATAACTCAGATGGCAATTCTCTTTTCTAGTCTTCCTTCCTCCATGATTTCCTTCTACATAAGACATATGTGGAACCATGTTAAATGCAGAGTGAGAAAACTAAGTAGCAGACTGTCTTGTTAGCTCCAAACCAGGTCATATTACACAAATCATGAGATTAGCTTCCATCTTTAGACAGTGCTGGGTTCGTCAGATTTCTTACCAATTAGCCATCAACAAGTCATAAAACTGGGAGAATAAAATATAAAGATGAAAAGGGGCCATGACATTCCTCTTGCATGAGGTATGATGGTCTTGAGGTATGTGTGTTTGTGTGTATGTGGATGTGTATGAAGTACTAATTTGAGAATTTTCACTGTACAAGTGCAAAACTCACCCTGTTTTTATGTGCAGTTCAGAGGAGCTAAATAACTTGAATGCATAAACATAGTATTGAGTTGCAGAATTTTATAGGTAGGAGGGGGTATTCTATTACCTTTATTATAGGTAACAATGCATCTGAAAAATTAGATGAGACATTAAATTGAGAAATCAATTTTAAGTGCTTAGTACATAATAATAATAAACATAATTGATTCTTCACCATAGGTTGAGGACCGTGTTAATTAAGCATCTCATATCCATCATCACCTTTATCCTCAAAACTACTAAGTAGGCAATACACTGGTATGCTCACTCTATGGATGAAGAAACTTCAATTAAAAGAGAGGAAAGAGAAAAAGTCACCTCAAATCCTGAATGGTTTTGGAATTCAGGAAGCTGTAACTCCAAAGTCTGTGTTTTTAAGCATTTGACTATGTTTTCTCCATAGCAATCTTAACAGGTATGCAGTGGGAAGGGAGGCTTAGGGGATAGGCAATTGTATTGGTGAATAGATGTGGTATAAACAGACTGTGAAAGGAGAGAAAGAGAACAACACGGAACTTCATAGATGTTAGCTAATATTAGAACTTTATTAGCTCCCAAGGTCACCTAGACTATTGCTGTAGTCAAGATGAGGTTTCTGATGGTCCAATTCAATCTTGTCTTCATTTTATTTTTGCTAGATCATATGCTACCTCCTCCTTTTTGTTTCTAACAAATATATTTATTCTAGAAAAATATAGCTGCAGACCTTTATATTTTTCACTGTAACTTTAGATATCAAATCTGAAATGCTTTAATGGTTAATTTAACTTGAAATAACTATTTCATTATCAAAGCACTCTAATTCACCATGAAAACTGACTCCTCACATTCATACCCTTCAATAATTGCTTTTGCTTCTAAATTACAGCTGCAGTGGTTCATTATCCAGCGACTACTAAAGGCTTCTCCACAATTACTGTTTGGAAGGATGGAAGTTTTTATACCCTATGCTCAGGCCTATCCTGTTTTCTAAAGTTGTCACTCAGTTTCTGGTGTGCTTGGTTATCCAGTGCAACTAGATCACTGCTTTTGTTTCTCATTACCATTACATTTTTTTCACATGATTATAGACTCACCATGCATTTGCAAACTAAATCAAATTTAACATGTTGTTCAAAACAGTCTTAAATAACCTGAGGATCAATGATTCAGTATAACTGCAATTGTAATGAATTTCTATATGTTCCAGTGGCTCCCTGTATTTGGCACCTTTATAGCAATAAGCACAGTGTACTGCAAATCCCTGAATATTTGTTTGTCTCTCTTCTTAGACACTAAGCTCTTTGAGGTCAGGGACTATATGTGTCTATTATGTATTCCAAACTCTTAACAATGGAGGAGGTATTCAGTAAACAGTAGTAAAATATTGAATGCATCCATGGTAACAAAGATTTCAGGGTGCATCATATTCTTTTTATGTGATATGCAAAATATGCTTCTCGTGATTGTTTACACCTTTCCCATGAAGCTGCATTAACTACAACCATCTGGTCTAATGTGTTGTTTCGGTCAGGTTGCTAATTGCACTTTATTTTTTCCCTTATCATGTGTTCATATTCCACCGTTATATGAATAATTTTAATCACCTGCTTTGCACATGTCATTTCCTACACAAAATCTCCTGGGCCTCCTCTATATCTGGAGAATCCTCAAAGCCTTATTTAGCAGAATCCTCTACCTCCTAATACCAGCAATCTCCAGTCATAATACAGAGTTTTACAAAATTATATGCTTTAATTGATCTAGGCTTTGTCTGCTCAACCCTGCATTTCCTTTCTCTCATTACAGTATATATTTCCTGTATCCCTTCTACCTTTTTAATCTTTCTTAATCCTTGTTGTAAGATTACTTTTCCATTGAAATCCATTTCAAATTTTACTTTTTCTACAAAGATTTCTTATGTTGCTTCTCAGATCTCATATCCTAAGGAACCAAAGACCGAGACATTATAAAGTATTTGAAGTTTCAAGACAGAACCTCTATGGAGTTTCTTTTCTTAAGTACACAGTTGGAGGTCAGACCCATTTTTAACCATTAACTTTTCCACTTGCCAATGGTATCTTCCTTCTACCACTTTTAAACTGATTGTAATAATCATCTCATAGAGAAATACCATAAGAATGAGATGAGAAAAGCACTCAAAGCACCTTGCATGTACAGCATGCTTTTCCAAAACTTAGTTACCTTTTATGTTTTTCTTGAGTACTTCAATGTTCAAGCATGCCTAGTCCAGGATATTGGAATGAAAGTATTGACATTATATGATTAGGAAGGGTGGGGATTTTCTCAGTATTTTTGATATAATACAATGTGTCTGCAGAATCACTAAAAGTTTTATGATTTGAAAATACATTAAAAATCAAACATTCAAATAATAATTTTTAGTATATGAGATTAAATATTCATTTCACAAAAATGATGTGTTCACTGGTTTGCTCTGAAATGGTCAGAAAATGGGAATGGAAACTCAATATGTTTGGCCCATTTCCAAATTTTCTGCTTTAACCCAGGGTTCTCCTAATGATGTGACCCCATATGAGAAGGAAAAAATAGCAAAAAAAAAAAAAAAAGAAGAAGTCCAATTGTAGAAAGAAAAACAGGTCTGAATGTGATCTTGTCTTAGGTTATTTATGTAACCTTTTAAGAATTAGATATGTTTGAATAAAGCACCATCGCTTGCTTTCTTAGGATGATGGTTTTATTAAAAAGCCTTTCTGCTGAAACCTGGAATGCTTTGCCTGGAGAAGCAGGTCAGAGTTCACATTTGAAACTGCTCATGCAAAGCGTGTCTGAAACTACTACCCACACACAAAAAATGACAGTATCTGTGTGTTTGTGTGTGTGTAAGTACGTGAGCATGTGAGGGTGCATGCATTCCTGCTTTACTTCAGGAATTAAGGAAGTGAGCCTGAGAAGGAGGAGCTAAAGCAAGAAGAGGATGCTGGCATGGGATTTCAGTGAGCATTTTTACAAAGTTCTACACTGTTCTCATAGTGATAGCATGGTGCAACATATAGATATTTTGGAAATCTAGGAGGGCATAATCTTTGACAAGAGAAAGTAAAACAAATCACATTTATCTCTGATTATTTATCAGATTCATAATCGTAAATCTTAAACCAGAAGACTCACACTAACCCCTTATCTTTTGAAGGCGCAAAACAGAACTTCCCTACCTGTCTGGTGTCTCTGGACTGAAACTGCGGGTCTGACATTTGTGGGCAGGGATTCTCCTGCATGATAGAAGACAGTGTAGTGGGTCTGTGCAGGGAGAGTTGTTTGTCAGCAAAAATGGTCAGCTTCCTCCTCTCACTGCATGTGGAATGCTGACCATGATGAATGGTGCCTGAGTAACTGCATTGTTAGCACTGGGCATTTGACAGAGAATTGTCAGAATGTCTTTTGCAAAGAATTCCAGGGAAGCAGATTTCTTCAATGTTTCTTTCTTTTCTCTCCCCCAACCTCGCCCAACTTTTGCTCCAATAATTAAACAGATGTCTAAAACTGAAGTAGAATTTTATCTTTTTCATTCCTCAAAGAATTTATATATTCAGCCTATTCTTATGGAGTAAATAAAACATGCAAAATTACTGCTGTAACGGAGCTTATATTTTATATAGAAAATACTTAGATAAATTAAAATATTACTAATTTTCATAATGTATGCTACGATAAAAAAATAACGAGCTGTAGAAAGGATAGTCAAAACAGGAGGAAGAAGAGGTGTGGTTGGTTATTTCAGATAGGGTAGTCAGAAAAAGGCTCTATGATATGGGCCATTTGATCCAACCTCTGAAGAGAACAAAGTAGGGCAGTAAGATAAGAGTGCTTCAGGTAGAAGCAAGAGCAAGTTCAAGCGAAGTCCCTGAGCCTAAGGCATATCCTGATAAAGTAAGAGGAAAGTGGTAAAATGTGAGCTTGGCCAGAGTAGGCCAGGGTATTAAAGAAATGTCATGTCAAAATAAAGTCCATCTATCATAGTATTAATGAGATAGGAAGGTCTTGGAGCTTTTGAGCAGAGGCACGGACTAATTTCTGCCTGCAGGGAGAAGAGACAAAGGTCAAGACCCTAAATAGGAGTTGTTGAGAAAGAGCCTATTGGAAGTGTTTGGAGAAAAACTGATGGGGTTCCGCAGGTGGAAAAGTGAACAGATTCTGCATGTATTTTGATAGTAAAGGAGACAGCATTTGGGGAATTGGATACGCACTGTGACAGAAATAGAGGATATACGTGTTACTTCAATGTGTGGGGTCTGAACAACTGCAAGTACAAATGTGATATTTACTGGGTGGCTGATTTTATTTCATTTTTTAATTTGGTTCTTTTACTAGTACCAAAATTTACATGCAAAATTAATGCTATAGTTCCAATGACTTTGCTTAGAAAAATATTTACTTGGTACTGTAATGCTGCTCAGCTCAGAATAGTTAAACTTTTCTTCTTAAGAATGTCTTTCAATTTTATAAGCCATGCAGGATATTCAGTCTCAATCTTCATTTTAAGCACGGGAATATATTTACCTTACTTTTGGCTCTTTTAAAGACACGATTTCAATTTTAAGCATAAGATAACATCAGTATTTGAAAACAGCAAATGTAAAAGGTAGGAAAAAAACAGTCTGAAAATCTTCATTGTAAAATTACCTGTGTAATTCTCCACAAAAGACTTTACCTATCCCTACATATTTACTGAGGTTGTCCTAATTGGTTTTTTTAGTCCCATCTAAAAAACATTTTAACTTCACATAGTTTGGCCATAATAATGGTGAGATTTTATTCAAATAGATGTCATTCAGAGTGAATTATTACAATTTCTCGGGAAAGATGGAAAGTTAGGATTGAATAAAAAGTAAGGAATGAAAATAAGAAAGAAGGAAGAAAGGGAGGAAGGAAGGGAAGGAAGAGGGAGAGGGAGGTAGAAGGGAGGAGGGAAGGGAGGAGAAAAGAAAAGAAAGAAGGCTGTAACAGTTATGAAGCTTAAAGATAGTCAAAGGTATGAAAGTACAGCTGATGGGAGGAATACATTCTAGTGTCCTGTAGCACTGTATGATAACTATAGCAAACAACAATTGATTGAATATTTTCAAATAGCTGGAAGAGTGGATTTTGAATGTTCCTAACGCAAATGACAAATGTTTGAAGTGATTAATATATTAATTACCCTGATTTGATCATTATATATGGTATAAATATACCAAAATATCACACTGCATGCCAAAAACATTTATAATGATTATGTCCATTAAAATAACAATTAAAGCAAAAAAAAATGAAAGAATATATATTTCTCAAATAACAAGAGGTCTAGAGGTCACAGTCCAGGACAAATTACCTTGCTCAGAAGTAAAGGCCCAGGTTACTTCCAGCTTGTTTATTTTAGCATATAATTTTTATTCTTATAAAGTACTTGATCTACCTCTAGATTCATATCCGAGTCTCAGGAATGAAGAGAGGGAAATGGACAAGGATAAAAATTAAAAGCCATGGTCTGAGTTTCCTATCAGGAAAACAATGGTCTTTACTACAACATTCCATCCTGTAGTATGCCTCTTGTATCTTAATATCTCGCAGTAGACCACATGGACACAACCAGCCGCAAAAAGTGGATTTTTGTTGTTATAGTAACTATTGTCTTTCTCTTTTCACTTATTATTGAAGAATGATTCACCTACCAAAAGCTGTAGGTAAGAAAAGTGCACGGTGTGATACAATTTTACTGATAGAAAGTACCAGTGCAGTCTGTGACCAGATCAGGGCACAGGACATTAGAAGCACCCTATAAGTTTGCCTCAGGCTCTCTCCCAGTCACTGCATTCTAAAGCAATAAAGATTTTTTTTAGTGGGTGCATTGCTGGCCTGGATGCCTTTGGAAATGAAGAGAAAAATGGATATCAGTTATGAAACTAGCAGTGTTTGCCACAGAAACATAAGGGACAAATTTAAATTGGGGAAGGAGCTAATGGGAATAATATACTGACCCCAGATATGATGGAATGGTGTAATAGATGAACCAAGAACATGAAGCTTGGCTTAAACTTAAAGAGTTAAGAAGCAGCAGGGAAAAAAATTTAGGGATCTCGGCCCAGAGCTGAGATTGGTTATAGGCAACAGTGCATCAAAAACTTGTATACCCCAAGTGGGGCTATGTGAGGCTTGTTTCTAAACACTTCTTTGGTGTATATTTTCTTGACTCAAAATATGTATCCTTATATAGGGTAACAATCATGTGAAATAGTCCAGTGAAAAATACATTAACTTTGAAAATGTTATGAACTAGGGATTAAAGTCCAGCTTGATGTCTTTGTGAGTTTTTTTTTGAAAATTCAAATTCCTTATCAATAAAATAGTGATAATAATACTTCATAGATGGTTAAGACAATAAACTAGATGTGACTGGAGAAAAATTACTGGTTTGGATGTGTTTCCTCCAATTGCCAAAGAGAATTGAGCAATTTACACATCAGTTCCTACCCTCTTCACCACCTATCGCTATGCTTCCTCAAGAAATAACACTCTTTCTTGCTGATGAAAGACAAAGTAGCTCTACACTTAAAAATGGAGAAAGGGGAATGGGTATTAGCAGAGAAAAGCAATGTGGGGCTTGGCTCTGAGAAGGAATTGGAGGCTTCTGGGGAAAATACGTTTCAATCATGGTGGTGTGTGATGGACATGTATTTTTAAAAGGGAAAGTAAAAAAAAAAATTAAATGTCTCTGTAGAAAATATAACTGAATCTCCCACATATTTTTAAAGATGAAAGTAAATGGTAATATTTGGCAATTTTTTTTTTTTTTGGCTGGACTGTGTTTCTTTAACTTTCACAGTGCTTTCAGACAACATGTTACAGACCACTCTTGATAAGGTTAAGCAATGAGAAATAACAGTCTTAGTACAGGGCCAGGCACACAGCCAATGTTCAAGAAACAGTCTCTTTTATAAATTACTGGTTTTATTCTATATGACTAATTATTGAAATGTATTTGTCAGCAAAGTATAATAATAATAATAATCACATATTGAGAGCTTTCCAAGAGGTAGGCACTGCTCACAACAACCCTAAAACCAAGAACAATAATTATTAATATTTAACAGATGAGGAAACTTAGGCTAAAAAAAGATCTACCAAGTTAATAGAGGACATACATCTGGTAAATTTATATCTCTGGAGTTTGAACTTAGGTAGTTTATATCTTATGCATTTAATCACCATGCTATGATTTGAGCAAAGACTACATTGTTTTAAAGCAGTTACAACTTTCCTACTTAAGTAAAGGTATGGGAGCAGGTATCTAGATATGTACATACTGATGAGTTTAGGAAAAATCAAACTTTATGGCCTTAAAACATTTGCTAATTATAAATCTAATTCACTAAGAATCAAGCTAATTCATTTGTAGGAAATTAATGTTTAGAACCAGAGTCTGTTTTCTTCTAATATTGGGTAAAAAACTATTTGAAGCATATGACTTGACACTTTTATTTTGATTAACTTAGGATAAAGGCATTTTCACTTAATGTAGTGAAGAGACAAACTGATGAATGATACAAAATCTGACTCCCCTCTGCAGCTCTAGAAAGCACAACAGAGAGCCAGAGTCAATTTTCCAAGAGGGAGAAAGCCAAATTATTCAGATGATGAAAGAATCTTCAGCAATGGCCTGGGAACCTGAAACAATGTCCAGTTGCCCTTGGCTATCCACTGTCTTGTGAATGAAATTATTCCTTATAACTTTTCACAGTTTTTCTTTCTGTTTCAAACTGAGTGATTTTGGCATTGAAAAAATATTTTTGAAATATGTGGAGGCAGAAATGTCTTTTTTTTTTTAAAGTGTAGGTCCCTTGTCCTTTTAAAATAACTTTAATTTACCAACTGCCTATTTATAACCATTTGAGCCAGAGACTGGACATTCAGAACTACAAGAGTGTTGTTTTATTTTGTAAATGAGAGTTGTCAAGGGAAAGATTTTCAAGTATAAAAATCAATATGGACATCAAATAAGGAAAAATATTTAATGTATAATTATTATGCATTGAGTAATTTCAACATGCCAGAGTCCAAATTTGTCTCTTGATTTTTAACGTAAGAGTATTGAGACTGCTATAAATGTGTCATTTTCTTTAAGATTATATCACCAGTATAGAGAATGGTTATGATATGATCCTTGAGAATATGATATAAACTGTCTCCAAAGCCTGTGAACTTCATCACTGTACTTGGAGTCATCAATTTGATGCTTTAATAACACAGGTAACATCTTGCTGTGTCCTGAAAGAAACATACTGTAAAATTTGGGGAGAATACGATAATAAAGCATGAAGAACTACATATTAGACATTTTGGTTTGTGTAAGATACTGGGGCCTTTGACATATTAAAGCAATTCATTTGGCTTTGTTGGGAAGTATTTATCTCCAAAGTCTCTTTTGTAACTATCTATAAGTCTGCTAAATTGTGCACATGCATAATCTCATTTTCTTTTTGAGTATTATTTGATCTTGTATGTAGAACAAGGACACATTATCATGGATAAACATTTCTCCAAATTTGGAGAAATGTGGAGTTCAAGAGAACTCTTACCTTTGAAGCAAAAAATTAAAATAAAAATAAATAATCCCTTTAAAGGATAAACTCATTTCTATGTTACTTACCACTGTATCCCCAGAACAAAAAAATAGTTCCTGAGACTTAGTAAATATTAATAAATAATTTTTGATTGAAAATGAAAATGAGAAGAAAGTCATCCTTAAAAGAGAAATTTTCCTCACAAAACTTTCCTTGATTTAATTTTTAAAATCCAATTCTAGGGAAACTATATAATCAAAAGTGCTTAGGCTTTTAAGCTGAAGCTTCGTAGGACAAATGGATAATTTCTATAATCAAGACACAGTAGGAAGAGAGGCTACAACTCATGTCCCACACTTTTTAGAAGTATAGAACAATGCTCGCTCAAATGTTGCTGCTAGAGCTCTTCAGTTCAAACTGGAAATCTTTCCAAGGTCATGTCTATTCTACTTTATTAGCTGTAATCACTTAATAGAATGTGGAACTATTTTCCCCGTGTTTATCCTGAGGACATGTGCCTCCAGATTTTGAATGAACCTCTGAAGACGCAGAAGGCTTCATCTCAAATGGCAGCTTTATGGTTAGGAATCTTGTCAGTTCCATAGGTTGCTAAGATTGCCCAAGTCATTCAGAAATCCTAATCATCTTTACAGTACAGAAGGCCCCCAGGCAGAACTCACTTCCTGGAAGATGTCACAAAACATGATTGATGGTTCCTCCAGAAAGCACCAGCACCCTAAAACAACTTGCTTCCCAAAATGCCTACAAAGCATCCACTTAAGTACAGTCATGTATCATTTAATGACAGGGATAGTTTCTGAGAAATGTGTCCTTAGGGAGTTTCTTCATTGTGCAAACATCATAGGGTACACTGACACAAATCTAGGTGGTACAGCCTATTATACACCTAGGCTACATGATATGGCCTATTGTTCTTAGGCTGCAAACGTGTATAGCATGTTACTGTATTGAATACTGTAGGCAATTGTAACACAATGGTTTTGTGTATCTAAACATAGCTAAATATAGATAAGGTACAGTAAAAATATGTTAGAAGAGAAAAAACAATAACAACAACCAGGACATCTGTATATCACACTTATGAATGGAGTTGCAGAACTGAAAGTTGTTCTGGGTGAGTCAGTGAGTGAGTGATGAGTGAATGTGTAGTGCTACGAGATTACTGAACACTACTGTAGATTTTATAAACACTGTACACTTAGGCTACACTTTTATTCAAAATTTCTTTCTTTAATAATAAATTAAACTTAGCTTGCTATAACTTTTTTACTTTGTAAACATTTTGATTTTTTTTTTTTTTTTTGAGATAGAGTTTTGCTCTGTTGCCCAGGCTAGAGGACAATGGTACAAACTCATCTCACTGTAACCTCTGTCTCCTAGGCTCAATCCATGCTCTCACCTCAGCTTGCCGAGTAGCTTGGAGTACAGGTGCACATCACCATGCCTGGCTAATTTTTGTATTTTTTTTGGTAGAGACGGGGTTTCACCATGTAGCACAGGCTGGTCTCAAACTCCTGGGGTCACGCTATCCACTGACCTCAGCCTCCCAAAGTGCTGAGATTACAGTCATGAGCCACAGTGATCAGCCTAATTTATTTAACATTTGTAATACACCTAATGTCAAACACAAATGCATTGTACAGCTGTCTTATTTCTTTATATCTTTATAAGATTTTCCCTTTTTAATTACTTTTTAAACTTTTGTATGAAAACAAAGACACAAACACACACGTTAGCCTAGGCTTACACAGGGTCAGGATCATCAATATTACTGCTTCCACCTTCACATCTTGTCCCACTGGAAAACCTTCAGGGGCAATCATGTGCATGGATCTGTCATCTCCCATAATAATGATGCCTTCTTCTGGAATATCTCCTGAATAAACTGCTTGCTGTTCTACAGTTAACTTTCTTTTTAAAATAAACTGAAGAAGTAGACTCAAAAATAACAAGCAGTTTAGTAAATACTTAAATTAGTATCATAGTCATTTATCATTATGATCAATTATGATGTACTCTACATGACTGTATGTGCTAGACTTTTATAAGACTGGCAATTTTGTTTACACCAGCATCCTAACAAACATGTGAGATCTTTGTGAGTAAAAATGAAGCAAGTAAAAAAGATTGTGGAGTCAAAATAAGCTGAGTTAGTAGGCAACTTCCATTACTTATTAATGGCATAAATTCATCAACAAACTACCTGTCACCACTTTGGTTTTCACATCTAAAGAATGTTGATAATAATAACTACTGTTTCCAACACAGAATTTATTGATGATTAAACAGTATTTCAAGTACTGTATCAAACATAGAACTCCCAATAATTGATAGTTCTCATTATTCTGTGTATAATTAACAATGACAATAATACGCATTGTTCTGATTAGCTATAGCTGAGTACATAGCCACTTAAAAATATAGAGGCTAACAATGAAAACCATTGCATCGTACTTCATGATTCCAAATGTATGCCCAGGATCAGCTGAGTATTCTCCTTCCTGGCCTCATGTGAGATCTTTTGGGTGTTCCAGTCAGATTGTGGCTGTGACTGGAACTGCTTGGCTCTCCCATGTGTGCACCCACTTGGCCCCTCCCCACACAGCAAATCACCCTCCATGGCCTTGTCATGTGGCCATTTTTTGGGGCAACCTAGTCTGGGTTTCTTCTATGGCGGCTGTTATGGACTGAGTATTTGTACTCCCTTTAGGGTAAAGCCTAAATTCCCAATGGGTTGGTAAGGTAGACCTCCCTTATTCCTGGGAAATGTATCTCAAGGCCTCAGTGAATGCCTGAAACTGAAGATAGTACCAAACTATCTATCTATCTATCTATCTATCTATCTATCTATCTATCTATCTATAATGTGATTTGTTTTCCTATGCACATAAACCTATGATAAAGTTTAATTTATAAATTAGGCATAGTAGGAGTGTAGCAAGAATAATTAGTTATAAAATAAAACAATTATTACACTATACTGTTGTAAGTGTTGTGTGAATATGGTCTCTCTCTCCCTTTCTCCCTCAAAATGTCTGAGTGTACTGTATCTCATATAACTAAAACCAGGGATAGCAATATGAGGATAAGCAGGGTCTACTGTATTTGGAGATGAGGTCTTTGAAAGATAATTAATTCCTTTCAATGGGATTAGTACCCCTTTAAAGGGACAAAGAACTCTGATTCTCTGCCATGTGAGAACAAATCCAAAGATGGCCATGTGCAAGCCAGGACAAGGCCTCTCGCTAGTCAGCAGATCTGCTGGCCCCTTGATCTTGGACTTCTCAGCCTCCAGAACTGTGAAAAATAAATTTCTGTGATTTAAGCCACCCAGCCTATGGTATTTTTCTTATGGCAGCTCAAACTGGCTAAAACAGTGCTTGGGGTGTCAAGAGAAAGGAAGCAGAGGTCAGAACTCAGAAGTCCTAGAACACTGCATTGTCTGTATTCTATTGGTCCTGTCAGTCACAGGCTTAAAGGGGAGAGGATATGACGAAGAGAGAATATACATTTCCTCTTAAAGGGCAGAGTAGCATGGGTATTTAGGAAATTGACTGGAGACTAGCTGTCAGAGATATGATTCATTTAAACTACAAGTGTTATATTGTCCATTTTATCAGTGTCACAGGTTATTTTCACAGAGACTTTGCATCCAGATAACAGTTTTGTGATTGTTAGTGAGTGCCAACAGGAATCTCTTAATTATACCTTCAGACTATACTGCAGTAGACACCACATTAGAGAAATGGGAAATCATAGGTTTGTGGATGAAATAAAAAAATCTTGGTCTATGTAGTGTGATGAAAAGGCAGAGCATTGGTGGAAGGAAAACCAGGATTCAGCCTCTGGCTCTGCACTTGTCAGCTCTTTGAAAGTCAAGGCTAAATATTTCATTGACTCAACTGAGTCACCTGTGATCAAGTTCCAGGCGCTGAGGCTATGTAATAAACCACTGCACCATCTGATGGCTTCAACAAAGCATCATGACTTTTGCTCATGTATCTGCAATCTGGACAGGGCCCTATGAGGGAGGTTTTTCTCCTCTTCTTACCATCAGCATGAGTGGCTCAAAGGCCAGGGGCTGGAAAATCTGAATTCTTGTTCATTCACATGCTGGCAATTGGACTTGAACAGCTCTGAAATGGAGCAGCTGAAGCTCCTTGGGCTAGTCTATCTGCATATAATCTAAGTTCAGGGGAGATAAACTTCTTATGTGGAATTGCAGGGCTCCAAAGACCTGAGTACACAAGACATAAAAGAGAAAAAGGAAGAGAGAGAGACAACAAGGTTGTAACTGTATATAGTTTATACAGCATCCTATTGATTAGAAGTGAATCATTTCATGTTGATGCAAATTTAAGATACAGCATCCTATTGATTAGAAGTAAATCATTTCATGTTGATGCAAATTTAAGGGGTGAGCAATTATATCACACTTTCTGTGGAAGGAACTTGTATTAGTCTGTTCTCATGTTGCTAATAAAGACATACTTGAGACTGGGTAATTTATAAAGGAAGAGTTTTAATGAACTCACATTTCCACATGGCTGAGGAGGTCTCACAATCATGGTAAAAGGCAAAGGAGAATAAAGGCAAATCTTACATGGTGACACGCAAGAGAGCTTGTGCAGGGGAACTCCCATTTATAAAACAATCAGATCTCATGAGATGTATTTACTCCAACGAGAACAGCATGGGAAAAACCCACTCCCATGATTCAATTACCTCCTACCAGGTCCTTCTCATGATACATGGGGATTATGGGAGCTACAATTCAAGTTTAGATTTGGGTGGGGACGCAGTCAAACCATATCAGAGTGTTAAAGAGTTGCAGACATATTTTAAAACTTTTTAACTAGGATAGGATGATACTTCTGCCTTAATTAGTTACTAACTCCATGAATGTTAGACACTCACTATACATTCATTTATTTTTTCTCCCTACCCGGCCCTCATGCTCCCACTGTACCCCTCACTTTAATTTCTCAAAACAATCATTTGAAAAGAGTCAGAGCATCATTCCAAGATCTCTTGTTTACTATCTCAGGTCTCGTGGAATATTCCAGTGGTATAGAAGCAGATCATTCTGTGATGCTCTAGATATCGGCCTAATAGCGGCATCCTCAGAATGCTGAAGCAACCCATTAGAGGGCCAGCTTAACGCAGGAGGAACCAAGCTCTGATGTTTTGACAAGTCAGTCAGTCTCTTCTTTATTACTTGACAGGACTTCAAATTACCATGGGTTACTGTGTTGGCTCTGGGAAGCTCCAATTTTGAAAGGAAGCCCAGAGTAGTATAGGATGGACCTACTTGGAGAGACTTAATGTAAGAATAATGCATGAAAAGAAATGAATTCAGAGATAAACTTTGAGATCTAGAGGAGGCTATGAAGAAAGCCACAGTTTTAACTCAGCTAGTAGTTATGCTCATTAGGGAAAATACATTCTTCTCTCTCTCTGAGTATCACTCTTCATGTTCGTCTGACTCCTCTATTTTGGTTTACTGGTCAGCAAGGACTCTTTCAAGACTCAGAGAAAATATCATCACTTCTATTTTAATTAGACTCTCTTATTTGCTGTGTGACATATGGGAATAACTGAACATTTCTGGGCTTCCTTTTCTTCATTTCTGAAATGAAAAGACTGGAAAAGTAAATTATGAAGATGCTTTTCAGCTGAAAAATGTTATTATTCTTTGTTTTTCAAATAGCAAAACCCGGTCCAATGTAAGGAATTTGAATTATGTATTTTTCCTACAAATGTGGGTGCTCTAGAATCTCAATGGAAATGTCATAAACAAATAGAAATATTTCTAATCTCCTGGGAATCCAATTAAAACTCTTTCAGATTGTAAACTTTGGAGATAGTTTTCACTAAATATATTTTTCTGTTAACTGAATATTTGACAGGCTATTTTAAATAAAATGTAACCTGGATTGTTTTGGAATTAGAAGCAGGTGACACAATATTTTTACACCTCAAAATAATTTTGATAGGTATTTTGGCATAACTTTCTCAATAAACGGCTGTAACATTAGAGCAAGAAAATGTGTTCAATTACTAACAGAAAATGTGTGTCCCCTGGGGGTTACAGAAAATGCATTCAGGCATAAAAATGTTCTAAGTGAAATTATTTTAGAGTGCACTTCTTTTAAAATGCAAATGGAATTTGAAATTGTACATTGGCACGTTCGATCTCGGTGGAATTTTGCAATCACATATTATTTTATCACTCCTCTTCTCTGTCACATATCCAGAGTACCCAGGTAACCAATTGACTAGAATTATCCCTCTTTATTTTTAAAGGTCTAAAGAATGGCAGTCTTTTGTAGGATATAAGGCAAATCACTATTACAAAGCATTTTTGAAATTTATTCCAGATGCTTGATATTTACTTGTAAAAAGATGTGAGACAATAAATACCATGGGCCCGGGTGCTGTGGCTCATGTGTGTCATCCTAACACTTTGGGAGGCTGAAGAGGGCAGATCGCAACATGGCAAGACCCTGTCTCTACAAAAAAATACAAAAATTAGCCAGGCGTGATAATGAGTGGCTGTAGTCCCAGCTACTTGGTAGGCTGAGGTGGGAGGATCACCCAATCCCAGGAGATCAAGGCTACAGTGAGCCGTGATCATGCCACTGTACTCCAGCTTGAGTGACAGTGAAACCTTGTCTCTAAAACAAACAAATGCATAAATATGGTTGTCTGCTGTAGCAGCTTAGGTCATGGAAATGAGTGGTACAAAAGGTGGGCTTCTATTGAAAGACAATACAGATGCACAGATTCATGGCTACTTTCCAAACTGGACTCGGTGCCTATGAGGACCAAAGGCCTCTCTTATAGCAAAGATAGCTGGTGTTTGTGGCAGCAATGGGAACCCCTGGAGATCTCAGCTTTCTTCTTCTCCATAAGGAGAAGTCTCCTGACTCTGCGCCAATAGCAGTGGTGGAAACATTGTGGCAAAGGCAGGATGTCTCACTGCCCTCTCTACAGCCCTATCCTGGGTTCCCATGCTTCACAGGGATTTCACTGTTCCCCTGGTGCTCTCCAGTATACTTCCGAGGTCATTCTAGTCAAAATATATTTACAGATTCATTGGTTTTGCCTCTTTTTTGTGGGAGGAAGGAGGATTAGCATCAGGTAATCCTAATTGGCCATTTTGCTGACTTCAATTCATATGAACTTAGACAAAGGTTCCAGCTGTCTGCTTCAGCCCCACAATAGATAGAAAAATGCTTAAAATGAGAATAAAAATATTGCACTTTGTGTTCACCATACCTACGAAAGCTTACCACAAAACAGAAAACACAATTGTTTCATGATTGATTGATTATAATGATCTATTTGGGACCCTTATTAAAATTAATAGAATATCAGAAAACTTGTAAGAGAAGACATTATTTGATATCTAGTTGTAATTGAGTTATAATTGATGTAAAAATAACTGTGTAACAAAATGAAGATAGAAAAGGGAATTAAAGATATTTTATCATCGTAAGGCTAAAAGTCTCCTAAAACAAAATATTATTATACAATTACTTTGTTTATCAATACTATTTCATCACAGACAAAGCAAATTCATTTGAGTTTTTAATGATCAATTACATATGTAGATATAAAAATAAGCATGATAATGTGTATATGAGTTGTCTGTTGGTGGATCTACCATTCTGGGATCTGGAGGAAGTTGGCTCTCTTCTCACAGAACCACTAGGCAGTGACTCAGCAGGGACTCTGTGCGGGAGCCGTGACCTTACATTTCCTTTCTGCACTTCCCTAGCAGAGGTTGTCCATGAGGCCCCCAGCCCTGCAGCAAACTTGCCTGGGCATGCAGGCCTTTTGATACATCTTCTGAAGTCTAGGCAGAGGTTCCCAAACCTCAATTCTTGACTTCTGTATACCTGCAGGCTTAACATCACAGGGAAGCTGCCAAGGCTTGGGGCTTCCACCCTTTGAATCCACAGCCCAAGATATACGTTGGCCACTTTCAGCCACAGCTGGAGTGGCTGGGACAGAAGGAACCATGTCCCTAGGCTACACACAGCACAGGGACCCTGGGCCCAGCCCACAAAACCACTTTTTCCTCCTGGGCCTCCAGGCTTGTGATGGGAGGGGCTGCTACGAGGGTCTCTAACATGGCCTGGAGACATTTTCCCCATGGTCTTGGGGTTTAACATTAGGATCCTTGCTACTTACACAAATTTCTGTAGCTGGCTTGAATTTCTCCACAGGAGAATCGTTTTGGACAAAACCATTCAACAAGCCTCTAGGAAGTTCCAAATTTTCTCAAATTTTCCTCTCTTCCCCTGAGACCTCCAAACTGTTCCAACCTCTGCCTGTTACCCAGTTTTAAAGTCGCTTCCACATTTTTGGGTATCTTTGGCAAAAACCCACTCTACTGGGACCAATTTTACTGTATTAGTCTGTTTTCATGGTGCTGATAAAACACACCTGAGACTTGGAAGAAAAAGAGATTTAATTGGACTTACAGTTCCACATGGGGGTGGCCTCTGAATTATAGCAGGAGGGGAAAGGCACTTCTTATATGGTGGCAGCAAGAGAAATGAGGAAGAAGCAAAAGCAGAAAACCCCTGATAAAACCATCAGATCTTGTGGGACTTATTGACTATCACAAGAATAGCATGAAAAAGACTGGCTCCCATGATTTAATTACTTACCCCTGCATCCCTCCCACAAAGCACTGAAATTCTGGGAGATACAATTCAAGTTGAGATTTGGGTAGGGACACAGCCAAACCATATCAAATCCCAGCACACAAACAGCCTGCCATAGAGGCATGTGGCCCTGCAGCATCTGCCTATACCTGTGACTGGCCTGATGTCTGGTCTGGTGGTGCCCTTCAATCTGAAGAGAGAGCCTGACAGCCACTGGACTGGTTGTACCAACACATGCCCAACCCTTGCCCAACAACCAGCCTGGCAGTTCCTACCACCTCCCCCAAAAGACCTACAGACAGTCTGTTGGCCTTTTGAATCTGCACATGCACAAATATTGGTGTGGGGACATAAGAAATAAAACCAAAAAAAGTCAGGAAAATATTCACCCTCCAAAAAACATAATAACTCTTAAGTAAAATAACTCACCATTTATGAAATGCCCAAAAAGGAATTCAAAGTCATAATCATAAGGAAAGCAAGTTACAGAAGAACACAGTCCATTTAATAAAATCAGGAAACAGTTCATGATCTGAATAAGGAATTTAACAAAGGGATAGATATCATAAAAAAAAAAGAAAGAAAAAATAAAAAACAAATGTTGGAGCTGAATAAATCAATGAATGAAATTTTAAAAATACAATTGATAGAGAGTGATCTGTGAGTGTTTATGTTGCCCTAGCTGGGAATTTTGTGAAGAAGCTAGATAAAGCAGAGGGGTATAAAGGCAAGGAGAATATAGAGACTCTAACCAGACAATCCCTCCACCTGGGGTGGGGGTGGATGACAAAAAAGTTATGACCTAAAATCTGGATGATTCTGAGCAAGACAGTGTGGAATCCCAGGACATGGGATCCGTAGAAAGAAGAAGAAAATAGTGAGAATGATATAGAGGTGACAGAAACCTGAGGGCCTCCCCAGATTGTGTCTGACGGTACAGTTGAAGGCAAAAGCCATAAACATCATGCCATTTAGTTGGCTTCAAAATAAATATAGATAAATACATTTGAGAGCTTTAACAACAGATTATATCAGAAGAAATAACACAGTCAGAGGAAAAATAAAGAAGAATTAATAAGCAGGAAAGAAGCAATCCACAAAACTTGTGGGACCAATAAGCTAACAATTATTATTATTATTATATAAGTTCCAGAGAGATAATATGTGGAGAAAGCACAGAAACCCTATTTTGCAAAATAATAGCTGAAAACTTCCCAGGTGGTGAGATAGATATGAACATACAGATTCAGGAAGCTCAAAATCTCAAATTATATTCAATGCAAACTCTCTCAGGCACATTATAAGCAAACTGTCAAAAATCAAAGATAAAGAGAGATTTACAAAAGCAGCAAGAGAAAGTGTCAAGTCACATATGAAAGATCACCTTTACAGTACCATCATATTTCTTAGCCGAAACCTTGCAGACCAGGGGAGAATGGGATGATATGTTCAAAGTGCTCAAAGAAAGAAAAAACTGTCAGCTAAGAATACTATTCCAGCAAATCTATTCTTCAGAAATAAAGGGGAAATAAAGACCTTTATTGACAAAGAAAAGCAAAGGAAATTCACCATTAGACTGGGCTGACAAGAATTGCTTAAAGGAGTGCTGCAACTGGAAACAAAGGATAATGATTACTATCGTGAAAACACATTAATGTATAAAACTCATCAGTAGACATAAAGTCATAAATTATACCCAGAATACCCCAGTGATATAATGGTGCTAGGTACATCTTTCAATTGTCTAGTATAAAGTTTTGAAGTAAAAGTAGTAAGAAAACAACAGATTGAATTGGTGGATAAGGAACAATAATAGATAAAGAAGTAAACTAAGGCAACACAAATATAAATTGTGAGGAAAGGGAAATAGTATAGAGTATCTTTATATGACCAAATATAAATTGCTGTCAGTTTAAAAAATCTATTATAACTTTAAGACTCTTGATGTTAGCCCTATGGCTACCACAAAAATTAATATAATAATTATAGCAAATACACAAATGAGAAAGATAAAAAAACAAATCTTAGTGCCACAGAAAACCATCAAACCATGGAGGTAAATAATGAAACAGGAAGAAAGGAACAAAGCATTAACAAAACAGCCAGAAAATTAATAAAATGGCAGAAATAATTTTTATCTATCAATAATAACCTTGAATGTAAATGTATTAAATTATCCAATTAAAAGCTATAGAGTGATTAATAGATTAAAGAAATGAGACTCAATTTATATGTTACCTACAAGAGATTCATCTCACTGTTTTACTGTTAAAGACAGACATAGACTGAACATGAAGGAAGGGAAATATATTTCATGCAAATGGAAACCAACAGCAATTACATGCAGTCATAATGATATCGAGTAAAAAAGACTTGAAGACAACAACTGTTAAAAGAGAGAAAAGTCTTTAATGATAAAAAGATCAATTCAGTAATAGTATATAACAATTATAAATACATATGCATCCAGCACTACAGCACACAGATATATAAAGCAAATATTATTACACCTAAAGGGAGAGATAAATGGCAATACAATAACAGTAGGGGAGTTTACCACTACACTTTCAACTCTGGACAGACCATGTAGTCAAATCATTAACAAAGAAAAATTGGACTTAAATACACTGGAGACCAAATAGACATAGCAGACATTTACAGAGCATTCCATCCGATAGTTGCAGAATACACATTTTTCTCAAGTGCACAAGAAACATTCTCCAGAATAGATTACGTTAGGCCACAGAATAAGTCTTAACAAACCATTGAAGTTAGAGGTCCAAGTATCCTTTCTGACTCCACATGACGTAAAACTAGGAATCAAAAATAAGAAAAACTTTGGAAACAACAAATGGCTTGAAATTAAACAATGTGTTCCTAAACAAAGAGACAATGAAGAAATTAAAAGGGAAATTTAAAAATTTCTGTGACAAATGAGACCAGGAATGTATTATATCAACATCTATGAGAAACAGCAAAAGCAGTTCTAAGAGGTAAATTTATATAAAGCAACATCTAAATAAAAGGAAAAGGATTTCTAATAAATAATCTAATGATGCACCTCAAGAAACTATAAAAACAAGAACAAATTAAACTCAAAAATTATAGAAGAAGGAAAATAAAGATCAGAGCAGAGATAAAAAATACTTGAAAATTTAAAAAAAAATCAACAAAACAGACTTTGGTTTTTGGAAAGATCAATAAAATCAATCAATTTTTAGCTAAACTAAGAAAAACAGAAAAATAACATACGAAGATGAATTGTATTTCTAGATGCTAATGGTTAACTGTCTGAAAAAAATTAAGAAAATTAATTTCATTTACGAGAACTACAAAAATAAGATAGCTAGACATAAATTTAAGCAAGGATGCAAAAGATCTCTATGCTAAAACTACAAACTTTGATGAAAGAAATTGAAGAGGACACACATAAATGAATGGATATCCCATGTTCATTAACTGAAAGAATTTGTATTTTTAAAATGGCATACCCTAAGTGATATGCAATGTGATGTAAATCTCTATCAAAATTCCAATGACATTCTTCACAGAAATAGAAAAAGAAATCCTAAAATTCATATGGAACAACAACAATAACAAAAATCTCAAATGGCCTAAACAAAGCAGAGCAAATAGAACAAACTTGGCAGTGTCACACTTCAAAATATACTTCAAATCTATAGTAATCAATAAAATATGGTACTGGCATAAAAACATACATATAGATCAATAAAATAGAAGAGAGAGGCCAGGAATAAATTCATGTATCTATAGCCAACTGATTATTGACAAAGGTGCCAATGACACACATTGTGACAAAAACTGTCTCTTCAATAAATGCTACTAGGATAAGTGAATATTCATACTAGATCCCCCCCGTCAGCATGCACAAATATAAACTCAAAATACATCAAAGACTTAGTGTATTACCTGAAATTATGAAACATAAAAAGAGAGGAAATGCTTCCCCATCATTGGGTTGAGCAAAGATTTTGAAATACCTCAAAAGTACAGGAAATAAAAACAAAACCAAACAGATGAAATTATATCAAACTAAAAGCTTTTGCACAGCAAAGGAAACTCTTACTGGAGTGAAAAGACAAACAACAAAATGGGAAAACATATTTGTAAACTATACATCTGATGAGAAGTTAATATCTAGAATATATAAGGAACATAATTAAAAATGATCAACAGGACTTTCTCTCAAAAGAAAACACAAAATGCCAACAGGTATATGAATAATGCTCAACATCACAAATCACTGGGGAAATTTAAATAAGAGTCACAATGTGATATCACACCCAATTAATTTAACAAAAAGACCAAAGAAACAAGTACTGATGAGGATGTTGAGAAAAGGGACCGCTTCTACACTGTTGGTTCAATTGTAAACTAGTGCAGCCATTATGAAAAACAGTATGTAAGATACATCAAAAAAATTAAAAATTGAACTACCATATGCACAGTAACAATCACACTACTGAGTATAGACACAAATGTAGTGAAATAAGTATTCTGAAGAGATATTGCAACACTGTGCATCATAGCAAAGATATAAAATCAACCTAAGTGTCAAAGGATGGATAAATGGATAAAGAAAATATATATACCCAATAGAATATTATTCAGTCTTTTAAAAAACAGAATCCTGTCATTTGTGGCAATATAGAGGCACTTGGAGGACATCACATTAAGTGAAATAAGCCCGACAAAGAAAGACAAATACTGCATGTAATCACTTACATGTGAAATTAAAAAATAATAATATTGTATAACAGCAGCAGAAAGCAGAACAATGACTGGTTAATGCATTTAAATGCATGATGTGATACAGACACAACCTTGACTGGATTGCTATACAACATAGATATGTATCAAAACATAAAATTTTATCTCAGAAATATGTATAATTACAATGTACCAATTAAAAATGTTAACTAACTAATAAAAAAGAATACATTAATGTGTCCATTAAGTAATTATTAAATGAAAAGAAATTGATGGATGAGACAAAATTTGAGAATAATTAAACACTAATCCATGAAGTATTGAGTTACTGAATTTGAGACAAAAAAAAATCAATGTACACATTTTAAATCTGGAAAAAATTATTGAACAAAGTCAGCTTTCAACAGCAATCTTTCAAGAAAAGTGAGCAAAATTTGTGTGAAAATAGTGAGGGATAGAACATCAATAAGCACAATAATTTGTAGAGAATGCTAGTTTAACCTGATATATATTTTCAAAAGTCCATACCTATTTGGCTCATAGATAGCATCAATAAAGGCCACAGTTGTTTTAGTTTTTCCTGTATCATCCCTAAGACTTGTATATCAAAAATTAAGAATACTCTCAGTACATTTAAACTAGGTGACCTCTCAGCTACCCAATTAATACAATCACACACAGACATGCTCTCTCTGTCTCTATCTCTGCTTTCATCTCCATCTCTCTTTCTCTCTCTGGCGTGTGCGCATACACACACATAATATACACATAAATGAATTACTTTGTTATTTGATATTTTCTCGATTTCCTCTCTGCTAAATGTTTAGGCTTGTTTTTTTGTGTGAAGATTCATTTTATTGCAGAGAATTTTTTTTAGAGTTTAACATAGTGGAATGGAAAGAGCTCTTTCATGAAATATGTTAAAGGTAAAACTCATTCACTCTTTTTTGTAACTTGTGCAAATCACTGAAACTCTCTCAACAGCCACCACCTTTATGATGGAAATAGAAACTATCTTATATTCTACAATGAATATCCTACAGTGTTTCTGAAGATCAAATGGAATGATGTCCATGGAAGAAGTTCTGTAAACACTAAAATAGTGACAAAAGTAACAAATTGCAATTATTATCCAAAGGAACATCAAGACATGACTGAGGTAACAGATTGATTATATAGTTGTATGAGACAAATTGCAGGAAAACTACCTTAACACTGATTATTTTATTCTATTGGCACGTTCCCTTTGCTTTATATAAAATCAAATCAGTCCTATGCTGTGTGAAAAATTAATGTCAATACAAAGAGATGATGAAAGACGTAAGATGAATCTACAGAAAAACATGTCAACTAGATATTTCCACAGGCACCATAAACAGCTTTGCTCTTCCTTAGGATCACATCTTACTCAGAATGAAAATTGATAAAAATATTCTTTTCAACTGATCCTATAATGAATATCACTAGTGATAGTATTCATCATCATTTTGAAGGTGGATTTTAATTTTGGAAACTGCGAAATACCAGCCAGAGTGAATACTAGTCAAAGAGTAGAGTGATTCAACTGAACAACAGAATTTTTCATTTAAAAATAAATAAAATTTTTTGGTATGTATTTCACCAAAAAGTGGTTCAAAAGGAATTTTGAAATGATTCTAAATAAATTTAAAAAAAAACTGGATTAATTGCATTGTGTTCACTGTTGTGGATATAGAACATCTTTGCATGTGGAAAGAAATGACAACATTGTTTTTAAAAATCAGACATCATATCATCATCATATTTCATCCATTTCCTCACAAGAAGAACCCAACTGGATGCAAGTGTGTAAATAAAGTCACCCAGAAAGACAAAGTATTCTCACATGCACAAAATCCCAGTTACACGTTTATTTCATTTTTCCGGGATTTATTATTGCTCTTGGCTTTTACACTTAAATAATACATGTTTTTTGGCACTGAGAAGATGATATTAAAACAGTTGAATTACAAGAAGCAGCCAACATTGGCTATGTAGGCTCATACAGTGATACAAATCAGTTTGGACAATCTCTGTTTACGATAAATCTATAAACCAGTTACACCCCACCTCTCCAGACTCCTCAAACATTCAGCCTACAGAGCACAGACCCTGCCTGGATTCTGTCACTTTCGATTATGCAACTGGATTTTCTGCTTTCTGCAGAAACTGCATGGTCAGACTTCCCTTACTGTTATCACTTCCATGGTCCACCTCTTATCTGTTTATCATATGTGAGCCCACTCCCTTCCAGACTCTTACCACCAGGATCTGGCCATTGTCTGCAGGATGATTTCTATCTTTGTGTTTACATATTTACAATGTGAATACAGTCTGACCTTTATCTCTACTTTCCTGTCTTCCATGATAAGGCCTTGATCTCAACATAGAACACATCTGCCTAAATCCAGGACCTTCCCATCTCATCTATTCCTATTAGTGATTTGAACTCTACTAAATATTTCTCCTTCTACTCCAACCTCCACATTCTTATTACATTAAGTGTCAGGTAGCTAAGAAAGAGCTAAATTAGATTTCAAATTCCTACTGAGATTTGTAAAGCCGCCACTAATTGAATAAAGATAAATTAAAATAAGTGCCTCATAATTAACAGTATCTGCTGTGTGTTCCAGCCATTTAATACTCAAAATGATCCTGAAAATTTACAGATTCAATAATTATTTATTATGTAATTGAACATTGCTTTACAGTATTTGAATTGTTTCTATCAGGCCCCTACCTTCGTCTTCATTAAATGTTTGGGAGATTTAGGAAAATTATTCAGTCTTCCAGGACATAGGTAAAAGTGTGGCAGGGCCATGAACTATAGGATAGGTTCTCACTCAGGCCATGGAATTCAATAGCAAGCACACAACTGAGATGGTAGCACAATTTCTGGCCTGTGTCAATACTTGAAGTGAGGGGAAAGAGAAAGTAAAGCTGGGGAAAGCTGCTACCCTTTGATAAAAAGTTACTCAGCGTTTGTTCTAAATTCATTAAATGCAATACCTGAAGCAGCCTGTCTAATTCTATATCTCTTTAAATATAGGTTTCCTTACTGGGTGGTGCTTAGCCTATAGATGATAGAATCAGAGGATCCATTTGCCAGGATGAGAAAGAGTTTAGGTGTCTTTCCTCCAAGAAAGATCAGAGAACTGTCCTAAAAAAGCAGCATTTTCCCTATATACTCCAAACTTTCTTATTTATTTTACAGCTACTTTTCCTGAGATGACCTGCCCCCATCACTTGATATATTAATAACTTTATGTGTTTTATTGGTATCAAAATATGTCCACTATTTGTTTTAGTTAATAATGTATAGCATGCATGTTGCTGGTGGCCTCAAGAAGTGAATGTATAAAAAGAATTTAGAGGAACAAAAGGAATAAGTCAAGTTTATTGTACATATCTTATGTGTACAATATAACTAAATATATTAAATTATATCATTTGATTGAATGTTAGTCTGTAAGATTGTTATTATACCCACTTTACAGGTGAGAATATCTGAAGTTTCTACAAGTTTAAGAAATTTTTCAAAAACACATGTGTAGCACTCAGTTAATCAAATATTTTAGAGTAGTGTTTCTAAAACTTGAGTAATATGGTTGGTGCCTTCAGGAAAATAAAAACCCAGACTTTCCATACTCCATGTATCCAACTTTTAGAAATACTGCAATCATGTTTAAATGCTATTATTTAAGTAATTTTTTTGGTCCCAATGTGACTATAAACATAAATGTTGGCACTAAACTCTTGAGACGTGTTTCTACTTTGACATTGTCATTTAAATGATGGTGAAGTATTCTTATATTATTTGAAATATATTACAGAAGTAAACATAATTTTAAAAATCTTGTTAAAACAAACATGTTCTAGAAAATTTGTTCAATTTGTCTAAGGAAGAGCAATTTTGGTTAAGGTAGGGGTCTTGCCCTCCATTGGGCTTAAACATTCTGTGGTCTCCCTCCGAGCATAAAATCTGGTGGTTCTAAATCATTAAATTTTCATAAAACTCTTCTTATTACAATTTCAGAAGGTTTCCTCTAGTTCTGGTAATTTTCTTACCACAGTCTAGAGTCCAGTCCCTGGAAATTTAATCAATATAATAAAGTGAAATTTTGTATTTGAAACTGTCACTGTGAAATGTCTAGAGTTCTCAGTGTGGAGCTTAGGAGCTTAATTTCTCTTTCAGGTGAAAGTTAGGTAATATTTACTCCCTTGTATTTACTTTTGACACTAACATTCTGCACATCCTTCTCTACTGACATATTTAGTGGGGTGGGCGTGTTTCCCTTGGAGTCCAGAATTAAAGGGATCCACATAAATATGACCATAAGTTGAATACAAGTCAAAGAGCTATTGGTGATTATAGACATGATAATGTAAGTCAAAGACTGACATGATTTATTTCACCAAGGGGGATTACTCAGAAGTTTAAAGCATGAAGTTAAAAGGAATGTTGTCCGTGGACTGCTCTTAAGAAAAACAAGTCACTCCAGGAGAGGGAAGGCTGGTATTTCAAAGCCATGAATCCTCAAGAAGTGAGGGAAACAGGAAGGGAAAATAACTGGTATTTACTTAGCACTTACTATTATGCTGCTTAATTTTATATTCTAGTTAATCTTTAAAATAGTCTTGTGAGATTGGTATTATGCCCACTTTATGGTGAGGAAACTGAGGCTTAGGGAATTCCACAGTCAGTGATAGGGCTGGATATGAAATCCACATCTCTCTGACACTAGAATCCATGATCTTTTCTGTAAGTTAGTGTTTTCTTTCTAAGAAGCTGTATTGGTACAGGGGATTTATTTGACACACAGTAGGTAGTGATTCTGAGCCCAGTCTTTTTCTTTTGTCTGCAAAATGGCTTTAAAATTGGTACCAATCTATGGTGTCTTCTATTTTAATGCACATCTTGGTAAATAGAAGATGATAATTCCATTCTGCAGCATTCTCATGAGCCTGGATTCAATGTTTTAATGAACAGCTTTCGTAAAGTATCTTCCAAAAGAAGTAGATGTATGCATGAAATTAAATGTCTAGTTATTTATTCAGTCTAATTGCATTCCATACCAAGTGTTTATGAGTAGGGAAATTTATGAATTCAGCCTGATCTAATGCAAATATGTTATTAGAATCCAACATTTTAGCCCCAGCACTGCCTCTAACTAGTGTGGAAAGCCGTCTGTTCTGTTTCCTCATCTGAAAACACAGAGAACACATCTTCTTTCCTCTTTTGTATGCAACCTTAGATCTGAGACAGAAATATAATCATAGCCAGTGGAACACATTTTTTTCTTTTATATTGGGTTTTATGGAAAGATGAGAATAATATAACACTCATACATTGTCTTCCAGATTATACATGACAAATCCCAACAAGTAATCCAGTTTCTTCATTGGCTATAGTGTGTGGCTTGGTTATAAGCTCTGAGACCTCTGCAATGATGCCTTAGCCCATTTTCTAACTGCCCACCTTTTAGGAAAACAATAGTGATGATGAGGAGGTAAAGAAACAGAGCTAGAAAGAGAAAATTTATCTCAAAGTCATACCTTCTTCCATTTAACACCCAGTCTCAGATATCACCATGTTCTGAAAGGTTGGAAGAAATTTCCTATGAATAAAAATAATAATAGTTACAACTGAGACCAACACAGTAGTAACTTTTACATGACAAAGTGAGCCTCATAGCATCTTACTCCCTAAGTTCCCATTTCTTCCCTCACCTTTTTTTTAATAATAAGGAATGCTTATGCTTACTAGGTAACTTGTTTGGTGTTCAAATAACTGGTAAGGGAGAGAACCAGGAACATAGATCCTCATAATTTGAAAATTCACTCTAAAATTATTAAATTCTGTAAAGTGTCAAGCTATATTGCCAGTGTGGGTACTGACTCAGCTTTATAATTTTGCCCTATTTTTATAATGAACACCAATGAATATTTAAAAATCTGCTATTGGGTGTCATGTGTACATATGTACATATGCATGTATTTATGTTATTTTATATATGATAACTAAGCATTATGATAATAATTATTCAAGACCATACATCTCATCTTACACTGGAGGAAACTGAGGCACAAATTATGAGAACTTCCCTCAAGATCTCATAATTTGTAAGGGACAGAGTCAAGCTCGAACGACAGGTCTGTTTGAAAGCTATCACCCATGCTATGATTTTTCACTACTTTATAACAGACTAGTTAATCACACAGTGACTAATTAATATCTACCATGCCAGGTTACTTTTAAGATATGCACGAAGTCAGTACAACTAAAAGTTGATATATGTAGTAAATTAAATTTAAGGTTAAGGTTATCAGAATTGTCTCTAAGGACTTTGGGTTTCTCACTTAACCATTGAGCTTTTATCTCTAAACCTTAACTCATGCTATTTATCCCTTTTGTTTCAACAATAAACACAGTTATTGACCAATGAACAGGCTGAAGAATTCCAGCTTACTTAACCACTCCTTTCTCTTCTTCAAGCCAAACTGCCTTCAGATCACTGTCTTTAAAAAGCAGCCAGGGCCGGGCACGATGGCTTATGCCTGTAATCCCAGCACTTTGGGAGGCCAAGGCAGGTGGATAACGAGTCAGGAGTTCTAGACAAGCCTGGCCAATATAGTGAAACCCCGTCTCTACTAAAAATACAAAAATTAGCCAGGCATTGTGGTGGGTGCCTGTAATCCCATCTACAAGGGAGGCTGAGGCAGAAGAATCGCTTGAACCCGGGAGGCGGAGGTTGCAATGAGCTGAGATCATGCCACTGCACTCCAGCTTGGGTGACAGAGCAAGACTCCATCTCAAAAAGAAAGAAAGAAAAAGAAAGGAAGGAAGGAAGGAAGGAAGGAAGGAAGGAAGGAAGGAAGGAAGGAAGGAAGGGAGAGAGAAAAAGAAAAGAAACAAAAAGCAGCTGAGACTCCACTATTGCCCAGAAACATTTTTGAGTAGAATCAAGGGATCTGGATTATCTTATTGGCTCATCTGGCGAAGCAAAAAAAAAGATCATGGCAAGATCACCCTAAATTGCCTTGTCTGTGAAGTGAAAGGTTGAAATAGATGATCTTTAAACAATCTCTAGTTTTGAGGGTCTGTACTCACCCCCTGGTACTCTCCCAGAATATGATTGCTACTGCCATTCTTAAATTGTTGCTAGAGAAGGAAAAAGGAAACAGTGGTAAATATTTTTTCATTGCATGGCTGCCTCTGGGCTCCTAATGAAAATTTCAGTGACTTGCTCACAAACACTAAAGTGCCTTCGCAGTATTTGGTTTCTTGAAGGAGTCACTTCAAGATTTACATACATATTTCCTTCCTCCAGATTATTCAGGTCAAGTACTCAGTTTCCAAGATTTTCCCCGCAATCCTCAGGGTCTTCCTCCTAGCCATGTTTCCTCTTCCCTGACTCTCTCAGTGACACTCTTTACTGTGTCCCCACTTTTTTACAATGTCCTCAGCTTTATCACCATCACCCATACTTCCCACGATGAAGCACTTATCAGGCTACTTGGCATTTTCACAAAGCCTGTCAAGCAAATCCCCAATGTTTGTGGGGTCCATTTATGTCACCCAAGCTCTGTATAAGTGGACTGGCTGATGTAATCTCCCACCTGGGACATCCATGATAGCTTTTTCTACATTTACCACTGAAAATCCTTAGTTCTGTAAAGGCAATGCCTCCATAATTGTAGGACGATTTATTCAGGGAGAAATGAAAATTAGACAAACTCTGTGTCAGTTCACAGAATGAGCCATCATAGAAAGTAAATAGAAGAGCTGAACTACACATTTTTATTCCTAGATAGAATCCATACCTACATACTAATGTCCTTATTTACCATATTTCTTCCCTGTTTTCTTCAATAGACAGTTATTGAGCACCTACTAAGTTCCAGCCAACGCTTTATGAGCTGAGAATACAAAAATAAACATGTCAGAAGACATTTCTGTCCTCTTGTGCTTAACAGTTTAGTCTATGTCTAATATAGCACTTATTACATTCTAAGTATACACAGTAGTTTGTGTGTGTGTGTTTCTCTAATTGATTGTGGGTTTTCAGAAGAGAGTGTTTCTGTCTAAATTATCTCTGATTGCAATGATTGCAAACATTTTTTAGTATACAGGAGATCCTTAATAAATATTATGCATGTACAAAAACTTCAGTTTGTAAAAATACAAATGTGTACTAACCCCCAATGACTTTTCAGCTAATGTAAAATGAGATGCAAATGCTTTGCCACAATCTACAAAGCTTTCCTTGATCTTTTCTCTATCTCAGCTTGTTCCTACATTCACTATTACTTGCAATGATCCAGTCTCCTTAAGATGTAATCTTTGCTCCTTAAGAAGGCCAAGTTCTTATACCTTCAGTATCTTTGCATATGTTGTATAACCTCTGCCTGGCATGCTTTATCCTAAGAGCAAGGCATAGTATGCTCTTGTTGTAAAGATGTTTACATTTCAAGTGGCTTTCAGCAACCACTCACTCTGGAGTTGACCTTCCCTGCCTGGCTGAGTAATTCTCTATCTCCTTGCTCCAGTGTATTTTCTTCAGAACACTGATTGTTGTATAAAATAAGCTAGGTGTCTTGAACTTAACAACCTCCCTGGACTTTTGCTTTAAGTAGAAAATTAGACTCAATAAGTATGCATTAAAAAAAGGAAAGGCCAAGATTATGTTCATTTTAAAACACTTTATCAGTCAACAAACAGATCATGTTATACTTCTTTTTTTTTTTTTTTTGAGACAGAGTTTTGTCCTTTGTCACCCAGGCTGGAGGGCAGTGGCATGATCTTGGTTTATTGCAACCTCCACCTCCTGGGTTCGAGCAATTCTGCTGCCTCAGCCTCCTGAGTAGCTGAAATTACAGGTGTGCACCACTACGCCTGGCCAATTTTTTATGTGTAGTAGAGTCAAGATTTCACCAGGTTGGCCAGGCTGGTCTCGAACTCCTAACCTCAGATCTCCTGTTCACCTCAGCTTCCCAAAGTGCTGGGATTATCGGCATGAGCCACCACACCCAGCCTTGTTATACTGCTTGAGTGAGAGTGAGTGATAGTTGCTGTGGTATATTACAGATGAAATAGTCATTTTTTTTTATGGCAAGAAGTGGTCAATTTTTACGGGCATACACATAAGTGAAAGAGAGAATATCTCTGACATTAAAAATAATAAATGTTCTGAATTCACAGATGTAAGAATCCTGATTGGCTAGGAAATCCATGAATGTGTGTGGAAGGAGCAAGGATGGAAACTAGGGCTTAACTGATGTCACTATTTCAACACTTATTTCTAAAACCATTCTAAGCAGAGAGATGTTGTTTTAAGTAAAATTTAGTAGGTAGGAATTTACTAGCTGTTTGGAGAACAGTATGGTGAAAATAACAGGTCATTCAACACTCATTCAGCTGTGTATCTTTTTGAATGCTTGACTGGAAGCACAAATCCACCTTTACCTTCTACAGCTTTATGGAGAGGAAGATATTAATCATGCAAATAAATATATAATTTAAAACAGTGAAACTTAACAAGAGTGCATGTACTGGTGGACCTAACATAAGTTTGGAGTCAAGGATAGCTTTGCTAAAAAAACTGAGGGTCAAACAGAATGCACTAACAATATATTTTTTGCCTGTCCCTTGAGCAGCAAATGAGTTTACCATACAGTACTTCAGATTTTTGGCACTTATGTGACTCAGCTATTCTCTCTTTACCTGCATCAGTATGTCTGGGAGAGGATATAATTAACCCAACTAGCCTGATAGACTCTCTGAAAATCAATCATATAGGAATGTGTCTTAGGTCAAGCCCCAGACAAGCCCTCATCTTTGGGAATTTCCTCTCAATCAACTCTGCATGGGTTAGGAGATAGGAGGAAAACCTCAGCAGTTAGGAGGAATAACCTCTTGTGAGTGAGAAAACGCCATATTTAAGACTATGGATTAGGCAGTTATTCAGAGAAAGGGGTCCATGATGACAAGCACGAGGAGGATACACCTGAACATTTGTAACCAAAACTTCATGATCTCACAGTCACAGTGCCAGAAAAGAAGTGACTTTTGCAATGCAGAGAAAAGCACAGATAAATGTCTCCCAAACCAACTGAAATGGGTTTAGAAGACTACCTAGAGGAGGTGGTACTTGAACTAGGTCTCAAAGGGTAGAAGAGAAGTGGTATAAGACAGGTGTAAGAGGGACAGAGAGAGCAACATTATCAAAATCCTGGAAGTATAAGACAACTGAATTAAAAATTTAAATAGGTAATCACGAAATCATAGATCATTGATAAGTTCATGGCATAATGCCTGATGTATTCTGACCTCTCAAATGTTCGTTTATCAGTTGATTTATATTTTCTGATAAGAAGACAAAAGCCTGCCCATGCTCCCATTCCCTTAACGCATACTAGTAATAATAGCACCAGTTTTACCTACAGAAGGTTGGGGAGAAATATATCCAGTAGCAGGTATAGTACTAAGAAATGAGAAAATTTTACAATGAGTTTACTTGAAAGTCTGACAAGCAGCTAAATATTACAGTCATCCAAGTATATCCATATTTTATGCCATTGAAATGATGACTGTGACATTCTAGATAACTGTCTTAAGAACGTTTTGCTTTTCAGACTGAGTACAGAATTAGAAAGAGTATTCTGCTTGGCTCCTTCCCCTGAATGAATGGGTAGGGTGACAGATACATATCTAGGAATAAAACTCCTTTAAATTTTTAAATATAAAATATTTGTTTGCAGGAATAGAAGAAAATGAAAGTATAAAAGACCACTCCTTCCCTTCCCTCCCTCCCTCCCTTCTTTCTTTCCTTTTCTTTCTTTTCTTTTCTCTTTCTTTTTTTTTATTTTTTTGACATGACATCACTCCGTTGCCCAGGCTGGATTGCAGTGGTACAAGCATGTGTCACTGTAGCCTCTACCTCCTGGCTTCAAGTAATCTATCTTCCTCTGTTTCCTGAGTAGCTGGGACCATAGGCATGTACCACCATACTTAGCTAATTTATATTAAATTTTCCGTAGGGATGAGGTCTTGCCATGTTACCCAGGTTGGTCTTGAATTCCTGGGCTCAAGCAATTCTCCCACCTCAGCCTCCCAAATTACTGTGACTACAAGTGTGAGCTGCCATGCCCAGACACTTAACCTATTTCTCATCTGTTGTGTATTTATCAGAGTTTAAAAATAAGATAGCAACAGCTAGCTAGCTAATGGAGGGTAGAGGCAAATGACTCCAGCTCTGTGCGTAGTGGTTCCAGAATTATGTAGCCAGCAAAATTTAACAGAGTGCCCTGCTAAATTTGAAGTTCAGATAAACAATAAACACATTTTTAGTTTACCTATGTCCCATGAAATATTGGGGAGATATATATATATATATAGATATATTAGATAGATAGATATAGATATATATACACACACATATACACACATACACGCACACACATACACACACATATATATATACTAAAGCTGTATTTTTGTGTATTTGAAATTTAAATCTAGATATTCTCTACTTGTTTTGCTAAATCTTGCATCTTTTTACTAGGATTAATCTTAATGGACTGAAAAATGATACATTAACTCAAACAAGCATGAATGCTGTTTCTTGAATGAGTTAAGCTTCAACAAATACAAACCAGCTCCTTGAGATCTTCATTAGATAATGCATAAATGATTCCTCTGGCTATCATAAAGGAGATGTACTTAAATGGACAAATAAATCTATGTGCAAAAGCAATTCTCTTTTTCTCGTTATTTCTCTACAGCAATGAATTTGAAAGGAAAAGAGAAGCGGAGGAAGAAGATGAAGAACAGAATTATATGTATATTTGAGAAACTCACTTGGCAACATGGTAAGATTTGAGATGCTTTAATTTCCCCTCAATGACTAAACTCTGATAGGAATCCAATGAGGATAGTGAAAGTAGAGGTAGTATTAAAAATGCCCTCCCTGTATATTATCCCTGCAATATTATTTTTAAAATGTTTTTGTTTCTTGACAGGAAAAAAGAAGCACTCAGACCAATTTGCCATTCAATATTATCGATTATACACTGGCAAAAATATGTCCATTTGTCCAGTAGACAGCAACCGTTTAAACCAAATTAATTTAATTACCAAACGTACAGAAACATGGATTGTTGTGAAGAAAAAAATGGTAAGTGATGGACAGAAAGCAGCATCAACAAAATGACATTTACATTAAAATACACTTCAGGGAAATTCAGGCTCTGAAAACATTGTTTTAATAATTTACAAGATATTGAAAGAAGCTAAACTATTTCTTACTGAGGCAGAGATTGATCTACTTGGTTTAAGACAGAGCTGATAGCCTTAGTGTTTTGAATAGTGTTGTTGCCAGCTTTTATAGATTTAATTACCATCTCTATATGCACAAGACATAGATCTAATTGTCCAACCCTTGAGAGAACAAAATCAGTTTACTTCCAACTCGTGATATAGCTTCTTTTCTTTTTACTTGAGGAAATAGATTTCAGTAATAAAGGATCTTTGGGACATTTCAATTCCAATCAAACCAATCCTTTATAGAGTTTTGCTTCCTGTCACAAGTATTCCAGAGACAGGTAAAAGATTCTACCCAATTCCAAGATGATACGGTACCATGATTGTGGAAATTTTTAGTTACTTCATGTATTAGTCAGGATTCTCCAGAGAAACAAAACTAATATATATTCATTTTGAGAATTGGCTCATGTGATCATGGAGATTGAAAAGTTTCTTATCTGTCATCTACAGTTGGAAAACCAGGAAACCCTGAGGTCTAATTCAGTCTGAGTTTAAAAGCTGACCCAGAGGAGCTGACGGTGAAACTCTCAGTCTGAATCCAAAGGCCTGCAAATTTGGGTCAATGATGTAAGTCTTGAAGTGTAGAGGCCTGAAAACCAGAACATGAATGTTTGATGGCAGTAAAAGATGTATGTCCCAGGTAAGAAGTGGTAGAAAGAGAGGGAGTTCACCCTTCCTCAGCCTTTTTAAGCTTCATGGACTTCGGTGGATTGGATGATGCTCACCCGCATTGTGGAGTGTGATATTCTCCCCTCAACTGACTCAAATGCTGATCCCTTCTGGAAACACCCTCATGGACACACCCAGAAATCATCTTTTACCTCCCCTGTGGGCATCTTAAGGGCCAGTCAATTTGACACATGCAATTTACCATCACATTTAAGCTTTCATATATCATTTGTAGAAGGAAATAGAAATTTCAATCATATAGATTTTGAAAAGGAAAAAAAAAGCACCCCTCATAATCACCTACTAATTAACTGAAAGTATGAATCCTCTTCCCTTTTTCTTTCAACAGTTTCAACACATTTTCCACTAAAAAGCTTCCATGACAACACAGACAAAAATATCTATGTGGCATATATATTGATATATATGTCAACACAGAAAAAAAAATATATATATACACACACACACACACATACAGCCATGCACCACATTTTGATGTTTCAGTCAATGAGAAATTGCATATACAATAGTGGTCCCACAGGATTATAATATCATATTTTTACTGTACCTTTCTTATGTTTACATATGTTTAAATACAAAAATACTTCTCATTGTGTTACAATTGCCTAGAATATTCAGTACGGTAACATACTGAACAGGTTTGTAGTTTAGGAGCAACAGGCAAGTCCGTGAAGCCTAGATGTGTCTTAGGCTATACCATCAAGCTTTGCTAATTACACTCTACGATGTTTACACAATGACAAAATCACCTAACAACACATTTCTCAGAATGTATCTTCCTCATTAAGCAACACATGGTTGTTTATTCTCTATATATCGTACATATATATTCATATATATCTCTCTCAAGGATGAGGATAGAAATTTCATTTCACTACATTGTTGATGAAAAGAGTCAAACTCTATAATATATATAAATAGGTTTATTCTGAGCCAAATATGAGTGACCTTAACCTTAGGCACAGTCTCAAGAGGTCCTGAGAATATGTGCCCACAGTAACTGGATTATAGTCTGGCTTTGTATGTTTTAGGGAGACAAAGGACATTACTTAATACATTTAAGGTGTACATTGTTTCTGTCTGGAAAGTTGGAACAACCTCAAGTGGTGGCAGGGAGAGAAGGTGCTTGAAAGTCACAGGTGGATTCAAATATTTTTTTTTCTGATTTGTAATTGTTTGAAAGAGCTAAGTTATTATCTAAAGATGGAAATCAATAGAAAGGAGTGTCTGGGTTAAGAAATAAGGGGTGGTGGAGACCAAGGTTCTTTATTTATGTAGATGGAGTTTCATAGGTGGCCACCCTTAGAAGCAATAGATGGCAAATGTTTCCTGTTCACATCTTTAAAAGGTGCTAGACTCTCGGCTAATCTTTTCAGGATCAAAAAAGACTTGGAAAGGGAAGATGATTCTCTACAACATGTAAATTTCCCCCACCAGAGAAAGCTTTGCAGGGCCATTTAAAAATATATCAAGTAAATATATTTTGTGGTAAAATGTTTTGATTTATTCCAGGGCCTTCTACATGTCATGTGATGCTGTACTACAGCCAGGCTGGAATTTGGTATTTTATTGCCACAGAGTCTGTTTTGTCAGTATTGATGATACTGATGGGTTAGAGGAGGTCCCTAGACGCTGATGGGACATCAATACCAGCTGGTGTCCAGGCTCTTGACACCATTGCAAGAAAGAATTCAAGGATGAATTGGAAAAAAGTTAAAGTATAAAGATTTATTGCAAAGAGAAAACTACACACTCAGGAAAGGAGAGTGCAGGAATACTCAAGAGGAGGTCGTGCAATGGAGTTTGAGGTCTACCTTTATAAGTTACTTTCAACAGGGAGTGGGATATTCATAAATATTCCCGGAAAAAGGGAAAGATTTCTCAGAACTGTGGTGCTACCCATTTTTACACCAAACATGGGCATTCCAGGAACAGTCATGGAGCTGGTGATTGTATTATTTAGTATGTTGATGAGCATATGATGAGGTCATAGGTGAAACCTAGGTCATATCCAGTGCCATGTTGTGTCCATTAGGTCTTGGCTGGCTTGACCCACACTCTGTATTTTCTGGGTCTTATCAGCCCTTAGCTTATGCAGCTATTTCAACAGTTTCCTTTTGCTAGTCATGTGAAACTGCTGCCTGAAATATTCTGTTCTCCTGTGACCACCCTGTATTATTTCTTGCTTATTAAGTTCCCTGTTTTAATGTTAATCCTGGTCAGTTGTGCCTGAATTCTAAAAAGAAGAGTGTATAGTGAGGCATTTCTGATTCCCCCTTACCATTAATGGCCCATTCTAGTTTTTCAGGTTTCCTTGACATCCCCGTGGCTGAGAAGAAGAGTCCACTTAGTTAGTTGGGGAGCTTAGAATTTTGTTTTTGTTTTATAACAGGTATCCAAATGAATGTGCCCACTTCTCATTTATATATAAATGCACATTACCCAATATTGGCAAGCTAGAAAAGTCTGTCACCAGGTCAGATCTGGACAGTATTATCTTTCAAAGAACTACTTTGCTGCTATAGAAATGGAAAATACTGCTCAAATACTGCAGAAATATATATTATATGCACATAAAATGAACTTTTCTAAAGCAATAGGCATGCCATAGAAATGAATTTATGGACAGTGCATTAAAATATGAAATCATTTTTGACAAATATAAATCAACTTAAGAAAGCTCAAAGTTCAGGAATCAAATAAGGAGAGGGCTTTTGAGAAAGCATCAAGGCTAGATAACTACTAAAAGTACCGACGTTAACTGTATAAACATTATGAAAACAAAACTTAGCCAAGGGAATAGAAGGGAAGCAGCAAAAATACTTCAAAGCATGCCTTATTTTCATGAAAAAACAATTCTATGATTAGCATCAGTTTCTACCCTCGAGGTACTTTTTTTTTTTTCAGTTTTCTTTTGCAGAATTCTTTGTACATTATTCATATCTTAACAAAAAGAGGTAAGCTGGCCTCAAACTGATTGGTAGTTATATGGCAACCACGTTGTTTTGATGCTGCTTTTATGTTCATTTCAACAAAATTGCCTAAAAGGAACATGAACAGCCAATGCACAAAAGAAATACAAATAAAAAATGCAGGCATAAACAACTGTTCAAGCCTACCAGTAATCAACAAAGTGAGGATTAAAATAATAATGGAATACTACTTTTTATACACCAATTAATTAAGATTTTAAAAATAAAAATGCTAAAATTTGCTGAGAGTGTGTTATGACAAGCAGTTTAATAAGCTATTGATGTAAACAAAAATAGATATACATTTTCTGAGAATCTATTTGGCATGTGTATAAGAATTTTAAGGCTGGGTGCCGTGGCTCAGGCCTATAATCCCAGCACTTTGGGAAGCCGAGGCGGGTGGATCATGAGGTCAAGAGATAGAGACCATCCTGGTCAAAATGGTGAAACCCCATCTCTACTAAAAATACAAAAATTAGCTGGGCATGGTGGTGCACACCTGTAGTCCCAGCTACATGGGAGGCTGAGGCAGGAGAATTGCTTGAACCCAGGAGGCGGAGGCTGTGGTGAGCCAAGATCGCACCATTGCACTCCAGCCTGGGTAACAAGAGCAAAACTCCAACTCAAAAAAAATAAAAAAGAAGAATTTAAAAATGTTTGTATTCTTCAATTCAGCATTTTCAGCTCTAAGAAATACTCTGAAAGAAATAGTAAGAAATACTGAAAACATTTGAAAATTATATATACATTTGTTCACTTCTGTTATTTATTACAATGAATAACATAAAATAACCTGACTGTACTGCAATATTGGAAAGTTTAAATACATTTTGTTAAATGAATACAATGTCACATTATGTAGTTTCTCAAAGAGTATTTACTTGCTAAGGGACATGCTATAAGAAAATGTTATTTTTTTTTAAAAAAAAGATAACCGAACCTAAAGTTTTATATTCTAAGTTATTCCACTGTTCAGACATATGGGTGTGCATCTGATGTGTGTGTGTGTTTGTGTTTATGGAGCTGTACATCTGTGTTTTCTACATTCACAGTTAACACATCAAGAAAACACTGAAAAAGAATATACTACATATGAACAAAGCTTATCTATGAGGTGGTAACAGTCTGTGTATTTTAATAATATTTTGTCTTCAATATTCTTCACATTGTCTACATCAATTCATGATAAAATATATTTTTAATTTGTCCAGCAGATTGATATTGTAATTTCATGTAACAGACGTCTACTTTTATCTCCCAAATTTTAAATGACAAATCGACAGGAATCTGAAAAAATTCTAATTAAACAAATAAATAGGATTGCTTTCTTCCTTTGCTTTATCTCTCACCCCAAAATAATGGTTGACAACTAGCATTTTTTCTAATCATTTTATAAGGATTTGAGTTTCATAGTAGTTTCCCTACAATAAAATATTAATGTAGTTACATAAAGGTGTACAGTTGAGTTGTTATATACTCTCATTCTTAAAAAGCACATCTTTTTGAAGTTAGGCCTCAAAATATGCATTTTGTAAATTTTAGATGTTATAGACACTTTGAAAATATAAAAACTATATGTTTTTCTATAATTTACATACAATCCAAACCATGTGACTTATATCTACATTAAAAAGAATAATTTGATTCTTTTCTATTTGAACCTCATCAGTTGTTTACTTTTAAGTATATAATCTTTTTTTCTGCATTATTTTAGAGATTAATGTACATGAATCACTATCTGAGTGTATCCAAAAGAGCAATTAATTACAAATAAAATTAATTTTACTTGAATTTTCTGATATAACAAAATCAAAAGGGTCAAATATTTTCTGTGGATCATGAATCCAAAAGTTTCTTTTCTTTTTTCTACTAAGGAATTTGGTTCCTATCTGCAGTCCAATCCATTTCCAAGTCACATTTAACTTTAGCTTGATGCTATGACTATGTCTCAAAATTGTGCATTTTACAGCAATCAAGTAGTTAAAATCTGTGAAATGGTTAAAATCTCAGTCTAGACTCAGAATAATGTGAACTTGAAATTTGGAACTCAACTCCCTCATTTAAAATGGTATAAGCTATCACAAGTTCGTAGATCTAAAATTCCAAATCCTCATCTACAAAACAGAACCAAAAATATACCTACCTCATTAGACTGTAGAAAGGTATAGTGAGGTGATATATTAAAGTTTTTTTCCTTCTACTCGGAGCTTCCCTAAGCATTCAGTAAATCTACCTGTTATTTTACGTAAGAACGAAGGAAGGAAGGAAGGAAAAGGGGGAGGGAAAGAAAGAAAAAGAAAGAAGAAAGAAAGAGAAAGGAAGGAAGGAAAGAAGAAAGGGAAAAGAAAGAAAGAGAAAGAAAGAACAAAAGAAAGAATGAAAGAAAGAAAGAAGGAAAGAGAGAAAGAGGAAAGAAAAGAAAAGAAACCAGCACAACCATTCCTGGAATTGTTGGTGCCTAAATGCCTGGCGTTACACTCAGAACAAATTTCTTTCAAAAATGTTTCCTCTTAGCAAACACCTACCTAACCACTGGTCCTTTTATACTACATGTGTACCTTCAATCACTCTCCTAGGATTAGCTGAACAACTCAAACACAGATCTGAGCATTCAGGAGTCATGTGTTCAATGAGTCCTACCTGTAAAACAAAAGAAATACATTTCATTACCTTCCCACCTATTTAACTTTTTCTCCTGACTTCTAAAATCTTATTTCAAATAGTAAACGAAACAAACAAATGAGAAAAACAAGTCATTGTTGTGAAAGAGACATCTGTGATTTTTTTTTTTTAGTGATGCAGTAGCTTATTGATTTAATTTTTCTTAAATACCGCCATCTAGCGTTCACTAATTCAACTTTTATTACTACCTTAAAAAGATATTGTTAATGTGGAAGTAATGTTCCCCTCGTTTCCCAGAGGCAAAGAGCATCAAGTTAATTTGGTTCAAGTTTCTAAGTCTTTCTAAAAAGACTTTCTATATCTGAAATAATACAATAATGTTTAAATAAGAACAATCACAGTATTAAGCAGTAGGGCTATAAACATGGTTCACACTATACCTTGTGAAACACAGATATATTGTTATTATAGTTCTCTCTTTTTACTCTCCCCATCTCTTTCTGCAATCATTCTTTACAAGTGCTTTTCTTATAAACTCAATGGCAGAAAACAAATAATCCAATTATAAGATGGGCAAAGGACTTGGAAAAGCATTACTCTAAAAAGACATACAAACAGCCAACAGGTATTTGAAAATATGCTTAACACTTCTAACCATCGAGGAATGCAAATAAAAACCGTAATGAAGTATCCCCAAACTCTTAGGATGGCTATTAGAAGAACAAACAAACAAGGTGATGGTTGTTGGTGTCTATGTGGAGAAAAAGGGAACTTTTGTACACTTGGGGTGGGAATGTAAAATGGGGCAGTCTCTATGGAAACCAGTATGACGGTTCCTCAAAATTTAAAAATAGAACTACCATATGACCCAGCAATTCTAATCCCACTTCTGAGTATGTGTTCAAAAGAACTGAAATTAGAATCTCAAAGACATATCTGCACTTCCATGTCCACTGTAGCGTTAAATAAAATAGCCAAGATAAAGAAACTCAAGTGTTCACTGACAAATGAAGAAAGAAAATATGATATAAACGTACAATAAAATATTATTCAGCCTTAATAAAGACAAAAATCCTGCCATTCACAACAAAATGGATGGATCTCAAAGATGTTCTGTTAAGCGAAATAAGGTAGTCACAGAAGGACAAATACGGAATCTAAAATAGTCACACTGGCCAGGTGGGGCATCTCATACCTGTAATACTAGCACTTTGGGAGGCTGAGGCAGATGGATCATTTGAGGTCAAGAGATCGAATCCAGCCTGGTCAACATGGTGAAACCCGGTCTCCACCAAAAATACAAAAAAATAGGCCAGGTGTGGTGGCAGACATTTGTAGTCCCAGCCACTTGGGAGGCTGAGGCAGGAGAATCACTTGAATCCGGGAGGCAGAGGTTTCAGTGAGCTGAGATCAAGCCACTGCCCTCCAGCCTGGGTGACAGAGCATGACTCTATCTCAAAAAATAATAATAATAAAGTAAAAATAATAAAATAATCACCAGGATGTTGTAAACAGGGTATACAATTTCCTATAGAAACAGGAGTATCTACAATATCATTACCTAACATAATTTAAGTAATTGCCATGATTAATGATAGATTAGGGTTAGGTGTATATTTTTTTTAAAAAAAGGAAAAATATTTTCTTATTATATTACTTTAAGAGGTAGACAATAGAGTGGTGGTTACCAGGGAGTGGACATAGGGAAACATGAGGAGTTAGTAGTCAATGGGTATAAAGTTCTATAAGATAACTTCTAGAGATCTGCTGAACAACGTAATTCCCATAGTAAACAATGAAGTATCATGCACTTAAATATGGCTGAGAGGGTAGATCTCATGTTAAGTGTTCATACAAACAGACAAACCAATGAAAAGCAAAGTGACACCACAAAACTTTTAGAGGTGATGGGTATGTTTGTCACCTTGATTGTGGCGAAGTTAACATGAATATAGACATAGGTCCAAGCTTACCAAATGGCATGATAATTGTATATTAATTATATGCAGTTTGGGTATACCAATTTTACTCCAGTAAAGCTGAGAGGCAGAAAATGTTATCAATTCTGTGAATAGTGTAAAACTCATTTAACTGTATAATTTCAAATGGTGAACTTTATGGTTTATGAATTATATTAATAAAGTTATCCAAACAAAAAGAGAGAAAAATGAAGAACTATTTTTCTCTCTACTGTATCTCAAGCTTCTAACATAGTGCTTGGCATGTAGCTGATGCTTCATGAGATGGGTCTTGTTTAATAAAATACCTAATGTTTATATGTCAGGAATTCTAAGCAATTCTTATGTGTTATCTCACTTAATTTTTGAAAACTCTGAGCAATGTTCTATTATTGTTTCCTTACAGATAAGAAAACTGCACGCTAGGAAATTTCGGTAAGCTTCCCATGAACATACACTTGTTAAATTGTCGGGTCAAGATTTGAAGTCAGTAGTCTGACTCAAGAGTTCTCACTTTCAAGCATTACTGGTTCTGACACTTATCAAAATTTTGAAAGTAAAACATCAAATTTATATTTTTAAAAAAAAACCTTTGGATCTCAGAGCACCTACAACTCTGCATACATTTACTGAAAAAATGAGAATTGAGGTAAACATGTTTGAAATCATTTTTCCTCTTTACAAGACAGCGTCATTACTAAAGAATTTAAAACATGTATGAAACTGAACTGAAACTATTTAAGGTAATTGAAGTGTGTCACCACTGATCTGCAAAACAAAAAAAACATACAATATCTTGCTCTGTCTCCAAAAAAATAAATGCTTATTAATAAATTAGCTGTTTAATTTAGCCTTTTAAAATGAATTATTGCCTCTCCAACAAAAACTGCATTCAAAAATATGACTAACTGCAGAGATAGTTAGTTTATTAAACTGGTGATTCAGTGAAGTGATTTTAATTAAACTATGCATTTGTTCTATTACATTATTATGGTGTGTTGTAAATATCATATATTTATATATAATATTGTATATTTGTATGTTTTCCTTTTTACTGTACTCAAACTGCCTTCTAAGCTTAGGAAATTATTTCAAATTGGAAACCTTTCATGAGGTTCATTTATGGGCCACACATTCACCAGTTTCATACCATGAGCACCTATCCTAATGACAGAGGGAAAATTGTACATATGTTGTCCTAGAAATCAAGCGAATATACATTGTTAGGTTACCAAACTCATTTCCAAAACAGGAGAAGCCCCAGGTAATGGCTCAATTATGCCAATCCTTTCTCACCAGGACATTGTAAACAGGGTTTACAATTTCCTATAGAAACAGGAGTATCTACAATATCATTACCTAATATAAATTTAAGTAACTGCCATGATTAATGATAGATTACGGTTAGGTCTCTCTCTCTACACACACGCACACACACACACACACACATGTATATGTGTGTGTGTGTGTGTGTGTGTAAATTTCTTTTTCTTTTTTTTTAAATTGTACTTTAAGTTCTGGGATACCTGTGCAGATCATGCAGGATTGTTGCATAGGTACATACATGCCAATTTGGTTTTCTGCCTCCATCTCCTCATCACCTGTATCTGGCATTTCTCCCCATGTTATCCTTCTCAAACCCCCGCACTGGCTATACCACCCTGAATGTGCCTGATCTTGTCTGATCTCCGAAGCTAAGCAGGGTGGGTCCTGGTTAGTACTTGGATGGGAGGTCTATATTTTTTTAAAAGGGGAAAAACATTTTCTTTTCATATTTATTTGTAAACGTGTTTATGAAAGTTATAATAAAAATGAGTTTAAATACCAGAGCTGAAAATTATATTAACAATTAGGAGTATTCAAAAGCATTCTAAGGGTAATGTTGCATTATTTTGTGTTTAATTCAGAGAAATACAGAATGCTACAGTGTCCTAAAATATATCCACACTAGCCTTTATTTGTCAAATAAGAAAATGGTAGCTGTAAAATATTAGGAGCTTTGTTCAAGTCCAAGTGGTACTTATATATCCAAGCCAAGTACCTAGAAATCCTTCTCAATACAATGAACTTTTACTACATGGAAAAGTGTCAACCTTTCTAAACTATACTCAGAATAAATTATTGCTAAAAACAAACAGGGAAGGGACAGGATCGATGGATTTAAAGTCATAGACCCTACTATCATAATACAACACAGCTAAAGCCATAACTTATTATTGATCATTCTTGGGATTACTTATTCAACATGTATTGTGTAAGACCTCATGATCTTAAACAGGCTAAAATCTAAACAGCATCCTCCCTTTCTAATTTCCGTATCTAAACACACCGGATGTTAAGGTAGCATATGTGTGACAAGGCAGTAGGGTGACTACAGTCAAGAAGAACTTAATTGTGTATTATAAAATAACTTAAAAGTGTGTAATTAGATTGTGTGTAACTCAGTCATGGAGAATGGGGTATCTATTTCCTCAATCAATAAATGCTTGAGAGGATGGATACCCCATTCTCCATGATGTGCTTATTTTACATTGCATGCCTGTATCAAAACATCCCATATGCCCGATAAATATATACACCTACTATGTACCAATAAAAATTTTAAAACATAATTTGAAACTTAAAAAGATGTCAGTGCTCTTTTTGTTTTTGTTCCTGCATTTATTTCTAGATTCATTAAAGCAATTTATTAATCTGTTGTTTTTGATCTGTATATCTTCCTTAGTAAACTGTAACTCACTTTGGCTGTAATAGATCCTTGAAAAATGTTTATTAAAAAATAAGGACCTAATTCTTTGAGAAATAGTCTATTTCTTTATCACTATCATCCTTCCCTTCTTTTTTCCATTCCAGTAGGAAGACATCTCCTGCCTCTAATTTCCCCTATATATTTTCAGAAAAGGAAATAACTATCAATAAAATCATATAAAAACAATTGGTCATTTTTTTCAGTATAAAAATAAAACATATTTAGATGTGGCACGTATTTAAGCCAGTTACTTGGTTGAAAATATGCCTAAGAAGAACCTATTTTTCCTTCATTCTTGCAGAGTTTAGGAACTAAATTACCCAAACATATTATCTATATTCTCCTAAATTGTGCATGCAATAAACATTTTATACTTTTGTTTACCAAGTCTAAAAATCTACGTACTGTGTATAATGTAGTAGAACAGATTTGGTAAACCTTATTTTGTAGTGTTACCAAACAATATTAAAAATATCAATGAAAATTCAAAATTAAACGTTTTCTCTAAGGCAATTTCCAAGACCAAAACAAAGATTTTGTATATTATAGTTCTCAGGCAATTTGCTAATTAAAATCTGCTATGAAAACAAGCACTTTTTTTAATGTCTAGGGGTCTCATCCTTTATTTTATAATCGGAAGGAGACAATTTTAATAAGAATTGCTGAGTATATTTTAACATTCTCTTTAGGCATAAAGAAATGAAGAGGTACCTGAAACAACACTTTAATATCTTATGTTTTCCCAAATGTATTCAGAAAGCAAAATATTTTTAATGTCTAAGTTGCATTTGACATCGGTGGGATTTACAGTCATAGAAGTGAATAATTATAGAGGAATCACTACATAAAATAATGCAGCTGGAGAGAGGATCGAATATAATGGAAGTGGGACATTCTATGGAATTTCAAGCATAGCATCATTTGGGTTGAGTTTCTATCAAGCAAAATATTTTCAAGTTTATATTACTGCAGAATAAAATGCCCATACATAATATTTTATGATTTATGTGGGTGTAAAAAAATGCACATAAAAATTATACATGTACACACATATATACATATAGATATATACAAAAATATGTGTGTATATTTATAATATTTTCTGATTCTGTTCCATTTTATTATATAGAAAGGACTACCACATTTCCTACAGTGAAATTCCCATCCCCATCCCTATAACATTTAGATGACTCTGAATAGAAATATTGAGAATCTGGAAGGAACGAGTAAGTTCTATCTGGAGTTGGAGAACAAAAGGTAATTCTGTGAGAAGCAGTATATAGCCCCTCCTAACCATGTTGTATTCATACTTTGTTTGTGTATTCAATAAATTGATTAATGACCAGTATTTTGTACAATGTAAGTTGTAGAATATGAATTCATGGTAAAAATGTTTTGGCTTTTACTCTGAGATGGCATGCCTTTGGAGGATTTTAAACAAAAGATTGACATGATTTGATTTCTGTTTTGAAAGGGTCACTGACTGCTGTGTGGAAAACAGAATGTGGGCTCATAAGAGTGAATGCAAGGACACTGGTTAAGAGGCTCCTGAAATAATACAGGCAAATGTGATACTGCCTTGAAATAAGACAGCAGTAACTATAGCTGACGGTTCTATTTCTAAAAAGGAATACTTTTAACTAATTTATGAATTATTAACTTAGTTAAAATCATAGAACCTATTCAGTCAATGAGTCCTGATGTCAGAACATGACAAAGTAATCTTAATAAAAGAAAACTAGTGAGCAAACTCATTTATTATTTTAAATACAAATACAAGTTAATTGAGTCCTTTGCTACCTTGAAATAATAAGAAAAAAATTAAAATGTGGAAAATTATCCTGATGTACAAGGTTCCCAATTTATGTAATTAATCCATGTAATTAATTACTTCAGTTACAAGAAAATACATCTAGTTGAATGCATAAAGTATTTGATGAAGCATCTCATCTATTCCTCAATAATATAAAATTTACTAAAATAAGAAAAAATTTAATTTCCCCATTCAAAAGATCAATAATTTAAAAATATTGAAAACTAATATAATTATATCATTCTATATTCACATTATTGTCAAACTGAAGGAGAAAATGATACTCATTGTCATTACTAGTGTTTGTTTTGTGACTTATAGCCAATATCTAAACATGGGGGAAATATGCTTGCAATATATTACGCGCCTCTTAATAAATAGAAATTATGGCAAATAAATAATTGATAGAAAATATTTGTAAATTTGCAAATTAATTACACAGTGTGTTAGTCTGCTCTGGTGCTACCATAAAGAAATGCCTGAGACAGTAATCTCTAGAGAAAAGAGGTTCAATTGGCTCCGTTATGCATGGCTGGGAAGGTCTCAGGAAACTTAGAATCATGGTGGAAGGCACCTCTTCTCAGAGGGACAAGTGCCGAGCAAAGGGGGAAGCCCCTTACAAAACCATGAGATCTCACTATCAATAGAACAGCATGGGGGAAATCACCCCCAAGATTCAATTATCTCCACCTGGTCCTACCGTTGACATTTGGGGATGATTACAATTCAAGGTGAGACTTTGGTGGGAACAGAGAGCCAAACCATATTACATAGTTATAAATTAGAAAATGAATAATTGTTTAATATGAAAATTACTAAACTGCTCTATCATTAGATAAATGCAAATTTAAAAATGATATGCCATATTTCACTACTGACATTGACAGTTTTTTTAAATGGTAATAATATAAAGCAGTTTAAGGCAATTCGTGTTGTCTGACATAGTTGATGGCAGTAAGAGTTATTTAACATTTCCAGTTGTCAATTTGGAAGTATATGAAAGCCTTCAACTCTGGCACTCCTTTTACCTATTAATTTCATTTCTACATAACTCTCATTTAAAAAGGTAGTTATATGTGCAATCAAAGATATAGGCACAAAAATCTTCTTCACATTATTTATTATGACAGTGCAAATCTATTCAAAGACAAAAGAAAATATAGATATCCTAAAAGGAAAATAACTAATACATTAAGGCAAACCAAGGTGATGGAATAGCATACAGTACTTTAAAAATAAAACAAGGGAAAAAATTTAATAAACTGGACACTTTCATGATACATTAAGTTTAATTAAACTGATTGCAAAACAGTGTGTACAGTACAAAATAAATTTTAAAAACCTACCTTTTTATAGTAAAATTGAAAAACTTGTAAGCAGCTATTCTGAAATGTTACCAATGGTTATCTCTAGGTGGTAAGATCCTGGTATGTTTTCTCTTTTCTTCACCTTTTAGAATTTTTAAAACTTTTGACAAAATACATGTACTATTTAGTAACCCTATGAAAACAAGGCATACAATTTATTTTAAAATAATCCAATTGCAGTTGTTTTTTATGCCAAAGGGGAAAGGAGGTATAAGAGTATAGGCCAGGCACACTGGCTCACGCCTGTAATCCCAGCACTTTAGGAGGCTGAGGTGGGCGAATCACTAGGTCAAGAGATCAAGACCATCCTGGCCAACATGGTGAAACCCCATCTCTACTAAAAAAATACAAAAATTAGCTAAGCATGGTGGCACATGCCTGTAGTCCTAGCTACTCAGGAGGCTGTGGCAGGAGAATCACTTGAACAAGGGAGCTGGAGGTTGCAGTGAGCCGAGATGATGCAACTGCACTCAGCCTGTTGACAGAATTAGACTCTGTAAAAAAAAAAAAAAAAAAAAAAAGAGTATTGATTAGGGGACTAATCTTTCTTTAGAAAGGCTTATGGCTCATTCATTATTTCAACAAGCACAGATTGACTCTCTGTTCCATTTTTTTCCCCATAAGCTAGACACAAGGCGTTTAAAGATGAATTAGTCACAATCACTCTCAAATAAATCTCATAGACAAATGTAGAAACCTGACAGATGTAATGTCAGTATAATTTCAATGAATTGGGTCTTAATGTGGTATTAAAGGACATAAAGAAGAACAGAGACTCCCTGGGGGAATAGGAGTTTATTATACCATTTTCATATTGCTATGAAGAAATATCCAAGACTGGGTAATTCATAAAGAAAAAGAGGTTTAATGGACTCACCATTCCATATGGTAGGGAAGGCCTCACAATTATGGTAAAAAGCAAAAGAGGAGCACAGACACATCTTACAAGGTGGCAGGCAAGAGAGCATGTACAAGGGTACTATCTTTTATAACACCATCAGATTTTGTGATAATTCACTCACTATCACAGGAATGGGATGGAGGTAACAGCCCCCATGATTCAATTACCTCCTACTGGGTCCCTCCCATAATACATGAGGATTATGGGAACTATGATTCAAGATAGATTTGGCTGGAAACACAGTCAAACCATATTAAGGAGATTTTTTCCTTTAAAAAACAACAGCTTTCTTAAAAACAATGACCTTCAAATTTATAATTTTTGATAAGCAAAAATTTTTCACATAGAAATCAAAGGCCAAGTCATTCCAGGATGAGAGCAGAACATGAGAAAAAATGTAGGAAGACATAATTTGAAGCATATTGTTGTTAATTATTACTACCTCATTATATGTATTTATAAAAGTTCTTAGGACAACCAAAATTCTGAATAAGAAAATATTTGAAAGAAGTTCTTTGTGGTTGCTATAGAAATTTTATAGAGTGACTTGCAAATAAGACCCTTAATGATTTGGTCTCTTCCTAACAATCTTTCATGACTTCAACCTGCCCAGTACTAACATCAACCATAGTATCCTACTCCATGTCTCCCAAATATGGCATTTGAGTTCATTTTCAATACCTTCTGTATCCTATTTTCTTCAAAATTAGTCCCAGAAACCATAGACTTTATAATATATCCACATTTTATACTCTCTTGACATCATAGGCATAACTCATTCAAAATATTTTGTCCTATATAATTTTTGAATGATCATATGTTATTCAATTAATTTAACATCCAGCATCCAACAAAGAACCTGAAGACATGAAGTATTCGTTGAATAAATGAATTAATAAATGACTGAATGGTAAGTCTTACCTTTCTTACTATAGAATTCAGTGGACAATTTCTGTCTTTAGTATGACATTATTTATAAAGACAAATCAGGTTAAAGTGACCATCTGGTTATATCTGTTTAAGAAATAAACCAGAAATCAGATTGAAACAATATAATTTATTAGCCCCCAAATAATCTAAATTAACCAAATTCAACCAAATTTCTAAAGCTAAATAAAAAATAATAATTTTAAAAATGGTTCAAATTGAAATCTGATATTTTCATTTCAAGAAAGATTTTACTGAACAGAAACAGCACAACCTAATAGCTTTAAAAGTAGTTTACATCAGTTAGAACACTAGTACATTAATCATGAAAGTACTGTACAAAAGTCAGTGTTATGTTTAGTGCTCTTGCCGGCATTAAAAATAAAAATAGAATGACTATCAATTTCATTGAACCCCAGGCTCCACAGGTCATGGGAATATCAACCAAAGAATGAAGACCTTCCTCTTCTCCCAAAGGGTATGAGCTGTTGGGTGGCCCAAGAACTTATCCAACTACTGAATTCCTTTCTTACGTATACAGCATCTTGTAACTGGTGTCCTCTAATAAAAGGCATGTTAAGGGAAAAACTTGCTCCAGAGACATTCCTTATTTGCGTGGTTGCAAAACATTTTTAAAGAGCACCAGAAGCATCTGGGCCACACAGTGGAAGTGGAAGATTTTTTATTATCTTTTCTTGGTACATGAGAATTTGTTTCCTATTCTGAAGGGTCATAAGGCTTATCAACAAATGAGTTAAGTAGACTGCACAGGCACTGCTAGGAGGCTGTGTGCAAAGAGGTAACTAGCTCTTTTGTAAGCCTAGAAACTGCTTTATAAACTGGCATTTGGAAGTGTGCACTTTGCATATGTATATTTCCAATGATGCTGACCTCAGAGTTTTAGACAGAGCAGTAAGTCAATAAATTTTGAATAAATAAGTAAATGAGTGAATGGATAAATTATGTTTAATGAAATGTAGTTTGATCAAAGGTTGTTGGTAAGCTATTTCTAATCAGTAATCCATGTAAAAGCCTGCTGGCTAAAACTTGCAGTCCTAAGCAAAAGTTGTATAAGGACATAAGCTTTATGCCATAAACTATCTGTGTATATAGATTTACCTGTTTGTACTCAGATTTATGCATAAATGTATTCTGCTTAAATATATGGCCCTGAAGATACATGCGTATATGTATATATGCACACACACAAACATATAGCTGCATATATATACACATAAAAAACAATAAATGAATGTCTTTTAAAAAATAAATATTTTATTTTAAAGTAGTTTAAAATGTTTATCTTTTCTAGTGAGAATATGGGTATTTTTAATTTCTTAATTTCACTTGTCTTTATTTTCTAATTGTTCAATAATAAAGATGTATTACTTCTCTAGTCACAAAAATATTTAGCAAAAGGTACTTGTGAAGATATAGACAGAAGAGAGACTAGAAGTTTTCTTTCTGCTGTAAAATTAAAGATTATTCACTAGATTGAATATGTGAAGAGAGAAGTCTGGTTCAATAATGGCTTGCATTTTTGTTCTGTTTTGCTTTGAGTATCCACTCTGGGTGAAACTGTGTAGATATTGCTTCTCAAAGGACAGTTGTAGACATGAATGGAAATTATTTCTGCCTCATGATTTTAAACATAGGTTGAACCAAAAAATATACAGAATTAGTCTTTTGTTAACAAGAAAATCTATTACATTGGAAGCCTCTGTTGTAACAACATTCGGATTAATTGAGGCTCTACTGTGCTTGCGGATAATTTTATATATGGCCTCGTCAGTCAGTCTCCTCACTTTCTCCCGGAATTGCTCTCGGTAACAGGCAGACAACTAGAAAAGGAGGCCATGTCCCCTTTCTAGAGAAGAAAGGATTTGTGATGAACTCAATGGAACCTTTAGCAGGAACATTAAAAAAGACCTTGGTGTCTCTGACTGCCAGATTAAACAAAGTAAAGGATGTCGTTTATTTTACTTAAGACAGCTCAGTTGATTCATAATACTAGTGGTAAAAGCATCTTAGAGGAACAGGTCAGGGATCACTAATCCTTTCTTAGTGGTTTCTTATCTCATTAGATTTAAGCTAAAGGAAAAATAAAACAATCCAATAAGCAGCCAAGATGCTTACAGAGAACTAAAATGCTTTCTGTGATTATTTGGGACTGAACACAGTTTCAATCTTAGCTTAAAATAACAAGCAACTTTCCTTCCATTAAGTTCAATCAAAGAATACTATCTGTGCATTAAAATGTGAAATATCTGGGATTTATAGCTATCTTTGCATCTACCGAAATCGTCTCCTAGTTGGTTTCTCAGCTTCCCAGTCCTCATTGCCATACTTCATCTTTCACTTGGCCACTGTGTACTGCTCACCGCCTCTCTAGTTGCCCACTACTTATAGACATGGGCCTCCATGTGTGATATCTAAAAGCCCAGGCTCAGAATTTTCTGGGGTGCAAAGTAAATAACTCTGGGGTTAGACACAGCATTACTGATGTTTTATTAGCAAATAAATGTTTAGAGCCACTGGCCTCAAAACCACTACATAAATCTTTTAATGTAGCATTTCATGTCCACTGAAATCTGTCCCTGATTTGGTTTTTGGTCATTTCCAAGTGTTTCTCTCCATCTGTATCAATGAACCAGACTCTCTCCTGCTTCATGATCTCACCATAGCCTCTCAGTCTTACATTTCTTGTTGTACTGACCTCGGCCTGTATTGTTTAATTCTGTGCTACTGTTGGAAAATGTTGGGTTCATTTTTAATGCTGTCTGCTAGACCACACCAGACATTCCTGTTATCCAGCATCTATCACTCTGGGACCAGAGAGAGATTTTGAACCACTAGGCTGCACAGTTTAGGATTGTTTAGGTGCACAGTGTTTAGTGAGTATGAGTATTAAGTTCATATGCTAAGGCTTATCCTGAACCAATGCATTCATAAATATTTTATTACTTAAACTCATCAATAATTGTTGATTATTCCAGCCTTTTCATGCATGCCTGTAGAGCCAGCATAATAGAGCAAAATGACAATTTAAAAGAATAAAAGAAAGACTTATGGGCTTTGGAGTTCAATAGTTCTGGCCTCGATTAACAGGACTGCCATCTAATAGGTATAACTTAACCTCTTTTACTTCAGTTTACTTTTTTTTAATGGGCATAATATCTCAAGGTGGTTATGCATATTAGTAAAAAAATACAGAATTCTGAATTTTATTTGAAATGTGTCTCTACATTATAATTTCTCACAGGACAGTGTAATTCCCTGCTCTGAGTTGATATTTAGTAAATGTTTGTTAAACTTATTTTAATAAATAGATATGATTTTTTTAATGCCAAATAAAATTCCCTTAGCATCATCTGCTTTTTTGTTTTATTATCATCCGTTTTGGTATAATTTGTATTTATTCCCTAAAAAAATCATATGTAAGAGTAATAATCCCCAGTCCCTCAGAATGTGGCTATATTTGGAGACAGGATCTTTAAAGAGGTGATAAAGTTCAAATGGGAATGGGACTGAATCCAATCTTATGGTATCTTTATAAGAAGAGTTGAAAACACAGACACATAAAGGAGAGATGATGTGAAGACCCAGGAGAATATAACAATTTACAAAACGAGAAGAGAAGCCTTGGAAGAAACCAACCCTTCTGACGCCTTAATCTCCTATTTCTTGCCTCCAGGAATGTGAAAAAATTGATTTCTATTTTTTAAGTCACTAAGTCTGTGACACTTTGTTATGGCATTGCTAGAAAAAAATATACCAATCCTTTATGGTTAAAATTGGTACACTTGGAACATAGACTAATTTGTTTGTACTTATGGTGTCTGTGTTCATTTGTTTGGAAAAAAACCAGAGATCATCACAAAATTATAATTTTCACCAGAAAGCAGGATGGCAACAAAAGTTTTCTTGATAAGGAAAGTGAAGTCTGAAGTGTAACATATGTTCCTAATGGGCAACTCTGTCTCATGCAGAGGATGGGCGGTGAGTTTGGTAAATAAACTGCATTAAGTGGATTGTATTGCTGTATTGCAGTGGATTTGTTAGCAGGGGTACTTGAGGAGAATGAATCATGAATAAACTGCACAGTATTTGGAGACCAAATAATTATGGTTTCAATTTAAGGGTGCACAGTGGTCAATCACATTCCCCAGTGGTGCTTGGTGGATTCCACTTCAATGGAACTTGCCTCACTGGGTCTCAGAGCAAATATAACCCAATCTATTGCATTTGTATAGCACATTACATATTTGAAAGTATTTTCTCATATTTTCTTATTTGTTCTTCATATTTTTAATTATCATCATAATTTTAAACCCAGGATGTTTACTCAAAAGCATAAAAATATAGTCTTTTTCTCAAATCCCAGTGATGGAAGTATAAAGGAACTAGATTTTTAGGAATTAACTCACATTATAAAATTTTTTGTTGTTTTGTATCCAACCTTTTATTTTGAAAATTTTATATTTAAAAAAATTTGAAGTTGTACAATGAATGCCTAAATCCTCTTTGCCTTTATTTATCAGTCTTACACATTGCATTCCCTGTTCCTCTTTAAAAATTTTTATTTAAAAATATTATGAGTACACATTAGGTATATATATTTATGGGGTATATGAACTGTTTTGATAAATGTGTACAATGTGTAATAATCACATGAGGGTAAATAGAGTTTTCAGCACCTCAAGCATTCATTATTTTTTTTGTCTTATGAACGTCCAATTGTACCCCCTCAGTTAATCTAAAAGGTCCAACAAATTATTGCTGTCTGTGGTCATCCTGTTGTGCTATCAAATACTAGAGCTTATTTATTCTAGTTAACTGTATTTTCATACCCATTAACCATCCTCATTTCCCACCTCCCACCTCCTATGCTTCCCAGCCTCTGAACCAGCCTTCTCAATTGTTTTAATTTTTAGCTCCCACAAATGAGTGATAACATGCAAAATTTGTCTTTCTGTGCCTTGCTTGTTTTACTTAACATAATGTTCTCCAGTATTATTTATGCTATTGAACATAACAAGATCTCATTCTCTTTTATGGCTGAGTAGTACTCCATTGTGTATATGTACCACATTTTCTTTATCCGTTCATCTGTTGATGGCCACTTAGGTTGTATTCAAATCTTGGCTATTGTGAACAGTGCTTCAATATTCATGAGGGTGCAGATATCTCTTTGACATACTGATTTCTTTTCTTTTGGATATATTCCTAGCAGTTTGATTGCTGGATCATATGGTTGTTCTATTTTTAGTTTTTTAAACAAACTCCATGCTGTTCTCCATAGTGGCTGTACTAACAGTGTACAAAGGTTCCCCTTTCCCCACATCCTAGCCAGCATTTGTTATTGCCTGTCTTTTGCATAAAAGCCATTTTAACTGGGTGAGATAGTATCTAACTGTAGTTTTGATTTGATTTCTCTGATAATCAATTATGTTGAGCACCTTTCCATATGCCTATTTGCCATTTGTATATCTTCTTTTGAGAAATGTGTATTCAGATCTTTTGCTTATTTTAAAATCAGATTTTTTTCTACAGAGTTATTTAAGCTCCTTATATATTCTGATTATTAATCTCTGTTATATGGATAGTTTGCAAGTATTATCTCTTATTCTGTGGACTGTCTTCTCATGTGTTGATTGTTTCCATTAGGAGCTAGAATTTTTACTCAAGATCTGTATGCTTCATTCAGTGCTATGGCTGCTGGACTGTAGTGCAAGTTACTACTTGATATGGTTTGGATTTGTGTCCCTGCCAAATCTCATGTCAAACTGTAACCCCCAGTGTTGGAGAAGGCCTAGAGGGAGGTGATTGGATCATGCAGGTAGATTTGTCCCTTGCTCTTTTCATAATAATGATTGAGTTCTCATGAGATCTGGTGAAGAGTGGGTAGCACCTCCCCCTTGGCTCCCTTTCTCCTGCTCCAGCCATGTAAGGCTTGCCTCCTTCCTCATTGCCTTCTGCCATGATTGTGCATTTCCTGAGACCTCCCAGCCATGCTTCCTGTACAGTCTTTTTGTACAGAACCATGAGCCAATTAATCCTCTTTTCTTTATAAAATTACCCAGTCTCAGGTAGTTTTGTATAGCAATGCAAGAATGGACTAATACACTACTGCTTAACACTGATTCCACTGAGAACAAAGGACAAGTTTTCAGTTACGGGGAAATGCAAGTACAGGTTGTTTGGGAGGGAACTAGTTGTTGAGTGAGAGTACTAAAATCAAAGAAGATACACTGAATTATTGGTAGGAATTATGATAAAATTTTGCTAAGATTCTGCTGGTCATATTTTTGAAGAACAGTTCAAGCAAATCTCATTTCCTAAATGAAGACAAAAATTCAGAATGTTACTCATTCAAAGTCATTGTCATAACTGAAATTTGAAAGTAGCTCTGTTGGACTGCAATGTTGATATATTTTCATTAAAACGTATTAATTCCTACTTTGCTTCCCTAAAAGTATTAGCTCAATCTGCTTAATTATTACAGGTAACAACCTTGGAGCAAAAGTGACCACCATATGGAAAATTTCTCATGTCAGAAAAGTGCTAACAAAAGAACTAGAAATAATCCCTTGCATATTATTATCTTTATAAATCTCACCCTCTCAATATGCCTGAAGATCACAGTGTGAAACAAAAACCATGATAATCAATAAAATAATAGATAAAAATAAGATGCAACATTTATGTTGTGCTTACTGTATATGAGATGAAAATCATGAAATGCTTACTAAAAGACAAAAATGCTCTGAGGTAGCTATTATTAACTGAAATGAGGAAACTGGGGCAACAAGAGATGAAAGAACTTGTCCAAGGTCATATAGCTAATACATGACAAAACTGAATCTGAAACCTAGGCATCTAGGCTCCAGTGTCTGCCACTATGCTGTTTTATATTTCAATTTAAAATAGCTTCAAATTATTCTCTAAGATAATATAATATTTTACACTGGCTGTTCTATATTAGATAATATCTAAGTATATCCATTGTAAAACGATCTCAATATATCCATTCACTGATTTATAGCAAAACATATTTACTGAACAACTATTATGTGCTTGGCATTGAGGATATATGACAAACTTAGTTCTTGTTCTGGAGACATAAGTTTTACTTATGGAAAACAAGCATTAAGCAAAAAAATGCATGCTTACTTAAACATAACGAATGCTATATTGAAACTGTACAGGATACTGTAAAATAACAGGGGAACTAAATATTTATTTTAACGATGAAACTTTCCTTGTCAGTTAATATGCATAATATGATTTTTAAATTCACGTTCTGCTTAATATCTATGTAATTCATCATTTTTGTTTTCACATCTTGCACTCATCATATGCTTAAGTGATGGCATGAATCCTATTTAAAACACTGTACCAAGCTTCTACATTTTTGTTCACTTGGTAATAATGCCCTTATAAAAGTGCTTTGGACAGAACTCTGCTAAGAGCTGTAAAAATTACATCAAAGACGAGGAGGGCACTCAGATGTTCATTTGTTTAATAAGATAAAGACTGAAGTATTTTTGCTTGCCCTGCTTATCAGGGGGATATTATCCCCCTGATGTTCTTTGCTATGCCTGGAATATAAAAATTACATATCAAAACTTGGCCAAGTTTGGGGAATGAGGAATCAAATCAGTCCGTATGTGTGTGTGTGTGCATGTGTGTGCGTGTGTGTGTGTCTGAAAGTGTCTTCGTTATAAAATACTTTATTAAATACTCCAACTCAACAATGAAGTTCTACTTTTTAAGTTCAGAATAGCACAGAGGGCCATGTGGTACCATGGAAAGATTAAGGCATTTGAAATCATTCAGAACTGAATTCAGAGACAAGTTTTGGTTCTTATTAAATGCAACTGTAAGCAAATTAGTTTATCTGAGGCTCCATATCTACTTAATCTATATACCTGTCCATCCATCTGTCTATCTGTATGTGGTAAAGACGATGAATATAGGTACCTTTTAATATCAGCTGAGCATTCAATAAGTAATTTATCTTAAGTATCTACAGAATTCCTCGGCCACTGTGAGTACGCAGTCTGACAAGATTATTATTAAAGCTAAACTCTTCAAACATAAATAAATTACAGATATCAGTGAAAACAGAGACAATATGGAGAGGCAACTAATGTTGGAAGGCTTTTGGATTTTCTTCTAGAATTGAATTTCTTACGTAATAAGATGAAGAGGATAGCAGATGTTCATTTCTGAATTTTATAAGCTTTAAACCATTGTCAAGAATGCCTCACTGAGCATTAAAAATATTGAGAGTAATCAAGATGCTGGAGATGGTCTATTTCAGTTAAATTAGTATCAGAATTATTTGAGACTTTGTAAAGACATCCAACTGTGCTCTCCAAATGTGGATTGAGAATATCCAATTTAGAGAACATAACAAGAACAGCAAAATTCACAGAAACTATCTAAATTCTTAATATTTACCGGAAATGTCAAATGTGACAGATTGGGCAATTTTGAATAAAATGACAAGATCTAACATAACAAAATTATATAACTATGGGTAACTGATGAATTTATTTATAATGCAATGCTATATAAATAAATATTTGAAAAGATCTTTATGATAATCACAGATCTCTTAGCATGTAAAGCCATGAAAAGTTAAATTTATGGACAGATGGACATTTATATGTTATTCAATCTGGTAGGAAATATATATGTATATAGAATCTTCTCACAATGTTAATATTTGTTTCCCAAAAAGTGAAAAATTATTCTTTTATTCTTTTTTTTTTTTTTTTTTTGAGATGGAGTCTCACTCTGTCACCCAGGCTGGAGTGTAGTGGTGCTATCTTGGCTCAACACAACCTCTACCTCCCATGTTCAAGCATTTCTCCTGCCTCAGCCTACTGAGTAGCTGGGATTACAGGTGCCTACCATCATGCCCAGATAACTTTTGTATTTTTAGTAGAGGCAGGATTTCGCCATGTTGGCCAGGCTGGTCTCGAACTTCTGACCTCAAGTAATTCACTCACCTCAATCTCCCAAAGTTCTGGGATTACAGGGTTGAGCCACTGCGCCCAGCCTCTTATTCATTTTTATGTTCATTCATCCATTTGTTCATTCAACACTTATGGAGCATGATCATAGGCATTAGTATTGTAGAGATGTAAGAAAACCTTACACACTCTTGCTGCTGATCATCTGGGTGTTTCATGTAGAGACTCAGAATTACAGTAAAAAGTAAGAATAAAGATGATCAAATCACTAATGTATCATAAAGGAATCACAGAGGATTTCTCATGGGAGTTACTCTGTGAGTTGAATCTTAAGAGATGTTTGCATGCTAGAGAAAGAGAAGACCAACAAAGATGTTATGACAGGGGGGAAAAAAAAAACCAGAGCATATATTAAAGCAAGGAGGAGAGGTGCATACTTAGTGCATAAGGATGGCACAGTGTATCTGGTAATATAGATTTCTCACAGTACGTTTGGACCTTGCTGTGGTGGTCCTTGTATGCCACACCAAGAGGTGGTATCCTCTCTCATAACTACAGGTCCCCCTTTCTGACTGTCTCCACACTACTCTTTGAGCCCTTACTATACATCAACCACTGTGGTAAGAATATATTGACTTATGTAACCCTGGCAACAACTGTAAAGGTGAGTATTAATATTAACCTATGCAGGAACAAGAATATGAGGCTTAACAAGACTGTATAACTAGGGTTGAATTCAAACATTCTAATTACAGAGCTCATACTCACAACCTACAGTTATATATATTTCCAATGTTATTGTTGGAGTGAAAGAAACTAGTTAATAAAAACAGAAAAAGACAAAAGCAATGCCATCAGTGAAATTTTACCCCATAATTGGGCACTTAGAATTGAATTATAGACATGAATTATTTAACTTACAAAGAAGTTATAGGGGAAAACATTATAAGCTCACCATGTGGGAGCTGACAAAAATTCAAAGTAAAATGAAAAAGGGTTTTGTGAATAACAAATATTCTGAATTAATTATAGAAACACTGTCAAGTTCTGAATTGATGTCTATGAAAGTGATGATATGAGTAAGAAGTGGATTCTCTAATCTAACTTGGAAAAGTATATTTGTGCATTTTTAAAGACCTATAAAAAAATACCAGTCTCAATAAGTGGCTACTCATTTGTCTTAAAGAGACAGATGTAGTATGTTTATATTTTCAAAAATAACTGCTGGTCAGCACACCATTGAATACCACTTGATGTCTGTATTAGTTTGTCTGCTTAACAATTTAAATATTTATAGACTTTGTGTATCAGCTATGACCAATTTAGAACTATCTACATTTGGCTTTAAATTGTGGGTTGGGCTTAAGTCTGTTACAAGTGTTTTCTATTTTACTTATCTTTAATCTGTAGTTATTCATGTCATGTTCATTTTATAGCAGATCATAGGAACTCAGGAAGGCAAGACAAGCCATGCCCACACATTTAAGTCCATATCATACTTATTAATATTTTATTAAGCAAAAATGTCACAAAACCAAGACAGACATCATGGCACTAGATGAATATACTCCACCCACAGTGGAAGAAACGCAAAGGTGCAGGTAAAATATACGGATATAATTAGTCTCACACAATGCCATCACAAATTCAGCAAATTAAAGCATGCATGCTTTATAAATGAAAAAAAAAATGCATATTAGATTTTGAGAATTGATAATCCTAATTTGTGGCCATGAGATGATAAGCAAAAAAGTTTTACCATTTCTAAATATCATCTTATAGTCATTTTCTATACCATGGCAAAGTAGATTATTAAAATATAATAATATTAAAAATAAAATATTCTGTAAATTTAGTGATCTAAGGGTAATTTTAGTATGACACATCTCAATGTGCTGAAAGCAAAAGAAAAATTGTAATGGTCCTAATTGTTAGATTTGCAGTGAATACTCCATCTTTACCTTAGGCATCATCAACATACCACAAGTAATATTTTCCTTTCAGACATATGAATCTGATATGAGCACTAGAGTGAAAACATAAATATTCATAAAATTCACAAAGATCATAGTAATTTTTCTGTGAATCATTCTGTGAATACCATTTGGGAGACTATTTTATGGAGTAAAAATTAAAAGCCCAGATTCTGTAAACCAGTTATTATTATTATTATTTGTTTTAAGTTCCGGGATACATGTGCAGGATGTGCAGGTTTGTTACATAGGTAAACATGTGCCATGGTGGTTTGCTGCACATATCAACTGATCACCTAGGTATTCAGCTCAGCATGCATTAGTTATTTTTCCTCATGCTTTCCCTCCCTTCACCACTCCTGTGTTGTTTCCCTCAAAGTGTCCATATGTTCTCATTGTTCAGCTCCCACTTTCAAGTGAGAACAGGTGGTGTTTGGGTTTTCTGTTCCTGTGTTAGTTTGCTGAAGATAATGGCTTCCAGCTCTATCCATATCCCTGCAAAGGATGTGATTGTATTCCTTCCTATGTCTGCATAGTATTCCAAGTATATACGTACCACATTTTCTTCATCCAGTCTTACATTGATGGGCATTTGGGTTGATTCCATGTCTTTGCTATTGTGAATAGTGCTGCAGTGAACATAAGCATGTGTGCATTATAATAGAATGATTTACATTCCTTTTGTATATACCCAGTAACAGGATTGCTGGGTCAAATGGTATTTCTGGTTCTAGATCTTTGAGGGATCACCACACTGTCTTCTACAATGGTTGAACTAATTTACATTCCCACCAACAGTGTAAAAGTGTTCCTATTTCTCTATGGCCTTGTGAGCATCTGTTGTTTCTTAACTTTTTAATAATTGGCATTCTGACTGGTGTGAGATGGTATCTCATTGTGGTTTTGATTTGCATTTCTCTAATGATCAATGCTGTTGAGCTTTTTTTCATATTTTGTTGTCACCATAAATGTCTTCCCATAAATGTCTTCTTTTGAGAGGACATTTTTCTCAAAAGATTTTGTTCGTGTCCTTAGCCCGCTTTTTAGTGGGGTTGTTTGTATTTTTCTTGTAAATTTATGTAAGTTCCTTGTAGATTCTGGATTTATTAGCCCTTTGTCAAATGGATAGATTGCAAAAATTTTCTCTCGTTCTGAGGTTGCCTGTTCACTCTGATGATAGTTTCTTTTGCTGTGCAGAAGCTTATTAGTTTGATTAGATCCCATTTGTCAATTTTGGCTTTTGTTGCAGTTGATTTTTATGTTTTAGTTATGAAATCTTTGCCTGCCTATGTCCTGAATGATACTGGCTAGATTTCCTTCTAGGGATTTTACGGTTTGGGGTTCTATATTTAAGTCTATAATCCAGCTTGAGTTAATTTTTGCATCAGGTATAAGGAAAAGGTCCAGTTTCAATGTTTTGCATATGGATAGCAGTTCTCCCAGAATCATTTATTAAATGGGAAACAATTTCTCCATTGCTTGTTTTCGTCAAGTTTGTCAAAGATCAGATGGTTGTAGATGTAGGGTGTTGTTCCTGTGTTCTCTATTCTGTTGCATTGGTCTATGTGTCTGTTCTTCTACCAGTGCCATGCTGTTTTGGTTACCTTAGGCTTGTGGTATAGTTTGAAGTCAGGGAGTATGATGCCTCCATCTTTGTTCTTTTTGCTTAAGATTGTCTTGACTATATGGGTTCTTTTTTGTTCCACATGAATTTTAAAGTAGTTTTTGTTCTAATTCTGTGAAGAATGCCAATGGTAGTTTAATGAGAATAGCACTGAATTTATACATTACTTTGGGCAGTATGGCCATTTCACAATAATGATTCTTCCTATCCATGAGCATGGAATGTTTTTCCATTTGTTTGTGTCCTCTCTGATCCCCTTTAGCAGTGGATTGTAGTTCTCCTTGAAGAAGCCTTTTACTTCCCTTGTTAGCTGTATTCCTATGTATTTTATTCTCTTTGTATCAATTTTGAATGGGAGTTGTTTAATAAGTTTGAGTTTCATTTTTTTCTATATAATGGGAATAATAATTCATACCTCTTATGATTGTTGTATAGATTAAATGAAGTAATTTCTATAGCAGACAAATCACAGTGCCTAAAATGTAGAAACACAACTACTATAATTATTTTTATTATAATAGTTAATATTCTCAGAACCTCAATTCATTCTTCAGCACCATAATTGCTATAGTACCTCTTTGTGAGCATTTCAAGGGCTGAGTGAGCATTTTCTATTTTATCAAGAAGCCAGGGCTTTCAGATTTCTTTAAACCAATAATTTGAAAGAGAAGCCAGTAACATTCATTGAAGCACAACAGAAAAAATTACTGTAAACCCAGAAGATATGATTGAAAATTAAAAAAAATAAAATCTGGACATTCAGGCTGGAAACTGTAGTCTGACTGGAGAGAGGAGAGGTAGGTAGTTGAAGGAAATGAGAGCAAGTATTGGAGTAGCCAATAAAGTGAAAAGTGGGAGTTTCATAAAAGAAGCTATATTTGTAGTTGAAGATGGAAATCAACTTGATTCATTTGGAAATACCGGTAGGATTTTGGCAGCATGTTTCAAATAGTTGGCAAAAATATTAAAGTATGGCTTTTTAAAGAAAACTGAATAAATTACTGAAAGTTCCATGTTCCAATATCACTTTCCAGAGGAAAACAGAAATAAGGCTATAACTTTTTTCCCATGAATCCAGTCTTTGAAAACTCTTCTAATGTTATATTTTAAACTTGCTGATGTTATATTTGAAACTTTCTACAGACCCATTTAAAACTATATATATATATATATATATAATCTGCCATTGTTACTTCCACAGATGAATCATCTTAAATAGAACATTTACCTTGTAATGACTGTTCTAAAATTGACAGTAAATTGAATTTCCTAGGTTCCAAATATGCTCTAGCAACATCGCTTTTCAACTTTGAAGAAGATATCAAACTTTCCTAGTTCAAATTCTATGTAACAATAGCAAGGCATCATTTTCTGTTATGTAAAAGAAATATTTTGTGTTTTTGTTCTTTAAAAATAAATAAATAAAAATGGCTTCCAGTAAATTGAAACATCAAAAACTCATAAACATTCTTTAATAAGTAAATCAAAGTTATAATGTATAGTTTTGTTTTGAAAATGACATAGAATAAACAACTGGAATAAATATTTATCATAGGAGAAAACTAAAACCTCTCAAAAAATAATTCAGGTCACATTTATGAATGTATATGAATAAATTATGAATGTATCAGTGTGTGTATGTGACAAAGGATGGAGATACATATTTTTAAACTACTAGTGAAATATTGTAGGCTTTTAAAAATATAAATCATTATATCCATAGCATATGTGTAAGAATAAGAATATTATATATAAAGATATTAGCCAGTGATTATAACAACATATCCTTGTATGTTATCAGAAATTATTAAGTAAAATATAAGTTAAAAGAACTCATAGAACAAGTCACAGTACAAAAATTATTTTAAAAAACTAATCTGCCTGAAAAAAATGCTTCCTTCTGTTTTAACAGTTAAAACAGAATATTCCTTCTTCATGGAATATTCTCTGAGTTGTACATTCAGATTTAACATAGTGTTAATCATGAGGACTATTAACATATTTTTGTTCTATTATTCTAAACATATTGGGCTTACCCATTGCTTCTGAAGATAAGTGTGGTTTTATGATTTGTCTGGATTAACAAAAAATAAGAGGAAGCTTCACTTCCAGGTAGAAAATTTCAGATTCAGTATGTGATTGGTTATGTATGATTTTTTCCCTGTTATGGTGATTATTAAAGCATGTGACACTATTTGAGCCTTTGTTAGCCAGATCCCTGGGTATCTATAGTAACTACAGCAACGTGCAGTATTAGACATACAGAATGAGAGAGAAATAAAATTTGACCATGTTAAGTCACATAGAGTTGGGAATTGATTGTGATAAAGTACAACTCAGGCTGTCTTGACTAATATAATTGTTGCTCTTACTTTTGTGATTTAAATTTAGTTAATCCAGTATATAGATATTCAGCAAGTAGCTCTTCATAGAATATTATCTAGTTAAATGTCTGTTTTTTAATTAGAATTAAAGTATTTTTAGGATCTGGTTTTGCATTTTTGTTGGGCATTACTTGATGTACAGTGGGCACTAAAATGTATTTTCCAAATAAGTACTATTAAAAAGTACTTACTTGATGTATGCTTACTTTATTGACCTTTGTGTTCCAAAAATTTATAGAATTTGGATTTTTTCTGAATATTTAATGATGAACAAATGAATGTATTGTTTCTATCAGAAATAGCAAGTAACTGGGAAATAATGTGCGTTTCTTATCACTTAACCTGACACTTATAGCCTGAAAATTAAATCCTCCCCCAATCTCACAAATAAAGATAGAAAACTGTATACAACATACATTTTATATTGTCAAAAGAGCCACACATAAGATATATGGAAACAAAAATGAGAGAAATAGTACCAATAGCAATACATTTTTCTCTCAGAAATAGATAATGGTCAAGTTCCTCTGGCATCAATGTGAGCTCACAGTCTATTTTACTATAAGTGGGTGTTTTCTCCATGTCTTTGAAAGGGAAAACTTTAACATATCTTATAGGCAGCTAATATGTGTTGCTACATACTGCATTGTTTCTTTTTCTATCAGTCAGGATTTTTCTTCACATGAAAAAAAACAAAACAAAAAAAACAAAAACAAAAAAAAAACATAGTTTCTATGCGTTTTTAACCCAAACATCGTACATGTTTCTCATAAAAAATCGTACAAATTCAGCAGGCACTGCTCAATTGCACTCTTCCATTTGTGCTTATAACACACTGGAAAGCATCCAATAAAGGCATTAGAGAGAGAGAAAAAAAGAAATGTATTACACAATTTTATAAAATTGAATTGAAATTTTAGAGAGCAATCGTTCTTGCCTCAATCGTTGTTTACACTGAGCCCATTGTGCAATTTGGTGTAGAGAATATAAGTCCTTACAAAAATGTAAAGCTGGTCTTATATAAGTGGATGGCGGTGATAGCAGTGGCTTTAAGTCATACCACCCTTTAGTTTTTCCATTTCCTGTCCCTGAGACTTTTGACTGCTTTTGTATAACCATGTCTAGTTATTTGCCCAACACAGTAAAAAATCAAATTATATCCTTCTAACATAGGAACAAAAATGGAAATTATTATTTGGATTCATGTAGGAAAAGCCACAAGTTAAAGACTTTGAAGTTTTCGAACTTCGCCTTTAATTTATACAGATTTAGCTTTTCCTTGTTTTGTTTCTGTGTTACTTCAAGACACCTATCATTCAGGGGACACTCTGTAAATAATTGTCAAGTCTTACAGTTTAATATCTTCTTTGTCAACAAGAAATAGCTCTCCCAATCTAGATAACTATTGTCATTAAAGTAGAGGATAGCTTAATAAAGGGATTATATACAAGGGGGTGGATAGGTTTAGGGACTAGAGCTTGGGTTGATACAATAGAACTGGGTCTGATGACAACAAAAGTGTTTTCCCACCTTTGAATTGGAAGTAACATATGGAGATGATTGTAGGATCCACCAAGAGAATGATATAGAGAGGGTTAGTGGACAAGACATGTGACTTCTGATAAGGGGACACATCCAAATGTGGTAACCCAGCAGGAAGGAAACCAATGTAATAACTTCCAGGACTTCATTACCCTTTTTCCTTTTCATACTTCAGATTGATCACACCCACGTGAATGTCAGATAGCAGGAAGGGAACATACTGATGCAGTCCATAAAAAATGGTCCCCTGGAGCGTAGAGTGGATTCAACCGGAAAGCCAAATATATCAAGTACGTTCTCCTTCCTCCCTTCTGCAAATTGTCAAACTTTAAACAATATAATCGATAAGCCAACATAAATTATTCCTTGTTATTATTATTATTAATTATTTTTTGAGATGAAGTCTTGCTCTGTTGCCCAGACTGGAGTGCAATTGTGCTATCTTGGCTCACTGCAACCTCTGCCTCCTGGGTTCAAGGGATTCTCATGCCCCAGCCTCCTGAGTAGCTAGAATTACAGCATGCACCACTACACCTGGCTAATTTTTGGATTTTTAGTAGAAAGGGGTTTTCACCATGTTGGTCAGGCTGGTCTCAAACTCCTGACCTCAGGTGATCTGCCCACCTCGGCCTCCCAAAATGCTGGAAATACGGGCATGAGCCATTGCACCCAGCCCTTATTTACTTATTATTTGTTGACAGTTTACTTTGATCAAAGCTAAAAATTAAAATATAATGAGATTATACTACAGCTTCTTCCCTTACACATTTTATCACATAGTAGGAAACAAAGGTATGTATGCTAAAAACTCAATATCATCCAAAGTGGTCATTGCTATGATGTTTACATGAATATAGGTGAACAAAGGACAGAGTTAACAACTCTTAAAGAATTCTGCAAATAAACCCTTTAAAATGTTGAATTGGATTTACCCATTGAAAAATAAAAATAAGAAGAAATCCTACTGGAAAGGTAAGGGCAGTGTCAAATTTCAGTCACATACAATTCAACTATACAACAGGATATAGTAATTCAAAAAGACCATAATAAACCAAAACAGGCCTCATTAACTGTATATCAGATGTCCCAATAACAGGACCATATGCTAACCTGATAATCTGGTTTTAAGCAAATTTTCCTGCTTATTCAGTAGGTGCCTTAACTCCCTTTCCACCCTTCATTCTCACACTGGCATGGCTCCAGGCAGCATGATTTCTTTCCGTAGTTATTTGGTGAAGTTCCTCCTGCTGCTGACCAGAAAGCCAATACCCAGAGTAGCAATTTAAAACTCAAGGATTAGTCCCACTACACATCTTTGCTGACCTGCTCCCCTAAGTACAGTAGTTTGATGACCAGTAAAATTACGAGTGATTTCATTACTAGTCAAGGTTGCCATTCATTTTTTTTATTGCATATGTCACTTATCTCTGGGAAAGAGGCCCACGGCAACCTTAGGAGTATTCTAGCAAAGATGACTACTTTGGTTTAGCATTATTGCAAATCAATAACAGCAAAAATTTCACTCAGAAATACCCTGCTTGAATGACATTGCCTTGTTTGTACAGGCAACTTTAAGGAATCAATTTCAACTTGCATTGGAAGGTGAAAGAATTTTGGAGCTAGACATGTATGTATATGAAACCTTTCTCGTCATCTTACTAGCAGTCTTTAAGAAACTTTCTATATTTGGAGGATTTTATTTTACTGCTTGTAGTGTGACCCCGCAGGGCGCAGGGGCTCAGCTCTCTCCCTTTGCTTGCCAAAGATGTAACCTGGCGACTGGAGAAGAGCTGCAGGGACGTCCCAAAGATGCTTCCTGTTCTCCAAATCCACTGTTTTCCCCCATGTGCCCAGGTCCTTGACCTCTCTTATCCCAAGAATGGGGGAAGGGGCCCTGGAGGCCCTGTGAGCTTACCATTGGAATAAATATCATGGACCCAAAGAGTTTAGCAGACAAGCGATTTATCAGGCAGAGAGAGGGGGGGGGGGGAGAGAGAGAGAGAGACAGAGACAGAGACCGAGAGACAGAGAGACAGAGAGAGCTCCCACGTGGCCGTCAGAGGGGATCCAAGGGAGGAACCCATATACTAAGGAACAGTGGGCTTTTAACCTTGGAGTTATTCCCGCCCCATTCGTGTTCTTGTCCAATGAGAGGAGTTCTTTCAAACTTCCACTGGAGTGATTGATCTTCGACGTTGATATCAGATTGGCTGCCTGGCCCACAATCAGAGCCCCCTCCCCCAAGAGCTTTTGGTGGGCTTTTTGGAACAAAGAAGCACAACCTGGAATTTCTACCTAGCCCGGGAAAGTCAGACAAAGAACTTTACGTCCGGGATCAGGAGGTGGTTGGAGGCATGGCGCTGGAAAATTCCTGCCTTTGAAACCACGCCCCTTGTGGACTCGGTTTTCCTTAACACAGTCCTTCAGTAGTGTATACCCCACAGTTCCTTTGGAATGTAGAATGTGTAGAATGTAGCCCTCTGAAGGAACTGTGGTATACACAACAAGCTATATATATATGTGTGTGTGTGTGTATGTGTATCTCCTTATATATGTTTGTGTTTGTGTGTATATATATATATATCCCCTTATATGTGTGTGTGTGTGTATATATATATATATATATATCCCCTTATGCGTGTGTGTGTGTGTGTGTGTGTGTGTGTGTATACATATATATATCACACATATAAGGGGGTAAACAGCAAGTCTCAGTGCATTCATCTAAAAAACTAGGGTACAGTACCTATTTCAGATTTCTATTACGTTGAATGAACATGTGGATATTGATACGAGAGAGCTTCAGGTGCACCTCAATATAAACCCCTGTCATTACTAACCAGGTGGTATAACTTTGTGTCATTTACTCCACAGCAAAATAAGGAAAATAAGAGTGATCATCAGACTGATTTGTCATTTGCCTTTAATGAGTGGCTTAAATATCTGGTATAGTACCAGGACAACAGTAAGCATTCAATACAGTTAGGTTCTTACATCAAGATCTTGGTAAATGTTGGTTTCCTTATTCCACAAACCCTTGTACGTGTGCTTTAATAGATAGTTAGTGCTATGCTAAATTAGGACCCTTGAAGAGAAGGGAAGTTGTTGCTCACTCTTCCTCTTCCTCCTCTTCTATTCCTTTGTGATCCTCCATGCCCGGCCCCCCTTCACTGACTCTTTTTCTCTCAAGGATTTGTTTTGTCTAGCAAGGAGCTATAAGGGATGTAGCAAAGGAAGTCTTAAAAGTGCCTTTTGGTGACAGCATCCATGCCAGGGGGAGACAAGCTGCCACAGAGATCTCAGCCAGCTGCCCTGGGAAACACATATCTGCAGAATCAGGTCTAGAGCTTCCTTCCCGGTGCAGTGACGGGCTGGGGCTGTGGGGACGATCATTCAAGCAAAGCTGAGGAAATGGAGCACACCAGGATGGGACGCCAAGGCCTTGTTAACCCTAATTGTGATTATTGTGATTGAGAACCACGGAGGGGTTCAGTGGTGTCCGAGGAATGCTAAAATGACCAGACCTGGAGCCTGCAAAGGATGACTGAAAGTCTATGTGAACCTGCTTTTCTTTATCAAGGATGTAGTTTAAATAAAGAAAAACAAAGCTGGTAATGAGGCCAATAATCATAGCTTGTAATCCTCCCAGGCTAAAGATTCTGTAGCTAATATGCAGGTCCCAGAGAGCTCACTCAGCGGATTGTCTTGCTGGGTTACTTATGGACCATATGTGTGTGTTTGTGTTCCGGGCGTCACTGAAGCACGCTTTCTCTGTGCTTATTTATTAGGCTTTATGTGTCACATAAATGTATACCTGCTCAAGATTTTTCGATTTCTCAAGAGAACACATAGAAGAAAAACCCATGAGACTCTTTAAAAAAGAAAAGGATAAGAGATCAAAAGTGTGAGTTAAAATTAAAATATATATATATAGCAAAGCAACATAAAAAAGAAAGAATATATAAAGGATATGCCCCCACCCCCTCCCCCCCACCACACACACACAGAGAGAGAGAGAACAAAAAGGAAATGACAGAGTTTATCTTTCTTTTACAGAGTAATAACATAAATGCATTTATTTATAAGGCTAAACCATGAACATAATGTTGATAACCATTTCCTCCCTAGGAATAAATAGATTTATCTTACTTTTTTTTCCCTGCCAAAAACAAGCTTTGATGCTAGCCTGTTGCATGTTCGAGAGATTTGGGGGCTGACTTAGAAAAAAGGTATGGCCACAATAAGAAGCTACACTCAGCAAGGTTTATTGGGACGTTTTGGCACAGGGTTAATGAGAGGGGAAGTCCCTCGCAGCATGATACCCTCCAGAGGCTTATGACTAGGGAATAACCATCCTTAATGGGAGGAAGGCAAGGAATTATTGAGAGAGAATGGAATCCTAAAGAAGCTTGCATATCCAGGTGATGTTCCCAGCAGCTCAAAGGAGAGTCTGTGTCAGAGAACTCCAAAGTGCAACTTGGGGATTTTATAACTACAAGACTCTTGCTTATCAATGGCCAGAAGATGTAAGGTGACGTTTTACAGGATATATTTAGCAAGCAGGTCCTAAATGTTTAAAATTCCTCTTGTTTTCACCATTTCTTTAAAAAGTGGATGTGTAAAAACGTGATTTTGGCTCTGGCAGGCTTTTGAGTCTCTACCTCCAGAAGTATGTGTGGCCTAACACAGAGAGGTCATCATTGGCTCATTTAGAAGAAATAGTCCCACCACCTATTTTATCTGTCCCTATTGCCATAGTTACTGAGGTTGTGTCCTGAAATACACCCCAAATGGGATTGCCAGCCTGTACGCCATCTGAAACCTGGAAATCATGCATATTCAGGCATTGAGAAGCAAAGGGTGAGGGAATAGTTCAACTACAAAGTGACGATCCTGAGGCTCCCCTAAGCCCATTTCTCCTGACTTTGATCACCAGTGACTTTTTTTTGGTCATCATGAGAATGAGAGATTGTTTTGATAAAATGAACACAGACATTTGAAAACCCTAGAAATTCAGTGCCTCCATTACTCTTCTCTTAAATAGATCAGCCCTCAAGGAAAACAGGGTATTCAATTTCAGTACAATAGAACTCAGTGTGTAGACACAGTATGAATATCATTTGTATTTAAGGCACTCTATTAGGAAGCAAAAAGGAATCCTGTAAGCTAATATGAGCAATGAGACCTGTGCACAATGGCCATGCTAAACTAGATAGAATCAGGTATGTGAAATAAGACTGGAGTACACAGAATGTTACCGGATTCACAGAGGAAGAGTTCAATCATCTTATGAAGAAAAGCTCCCCAGAGAAGGAGGCATCTGAATGGTGCTTTACAGGATATGTGTTTTTGAAGGTGACTGTAGGTGAAGACAAAGGGTGAAGTAATTGCATCAGCAAAGATATGGAAGTATGAATGTGACCACAGAGAATACAAGATAATATAATCTTGTTGAACTTTGGAACATATTTAGGAAAATACTGTGTGATAGTTCTGGAAAGCCACCCTTTTCTAGATGGTGAGCTGTGTTTTCATTTTCTTATCACACTAAAGGAACTGCTAGAAATTGCTTTCTAGAGGTAGAGTCCAATTTTGTTCTCATTCAACTTAGTAAAGTCATCAATCCTATCACTAAATATTCATATATATATGTATATATTATAGTGAATGTCCAGGGCATGCTAATTACTTTATAGATAATATAAGATTCTGTTTTTTTCTAATGCCATATAGTATTATCTTACTTACATGCTTTGTATACATTACATAAAATGTATTCAATAACATTGCTGAATACTGTTTTTAGAATTCCATTTAGTTCATGATTTTAATACAGTAATAAAACCAAGTCTTGACTTCCCTCTGTGCTATGGCTACTGTAGGTTTAAATGAGAAACATTTAAGCATTATCTATGCATTCACCACACAATAGGTATTTCTGGAGGATCCATAATGTGCTTGGTTCAGAGTTAAGCATGATAGACACAAAGGTGTATTACTCAGAGATATGCCTCAATGACTTCAGAGTTAGTTTGCTGTAAGCATGAGATCAATTATTTATTCATTTATTTATTGAGCAAATATGTTCTAAACATATACTCTGAGTCTAGAGAAACAGAACAGATACTGTTCTAGTTTCTAAGTAGAGATGTAAGCTATAAACATAATTAAAGCCCAGAAAGAGATTGTCAGAGACTATTTTAGCTAAGATTATAGTAGCCAACATAGAGGTGAAGAAGATAGAGCCTATAGTGATCATAGCTACTTAATGGTAATAAAATGGTTACTCAAAGTGATCAAATGGCCTGCCTAATGTCTCAGTGGGATTACTGAATAAACCAGGATTAGAACCTGTGTCTTTCAAAATAGTTAGTCACTTACTACTCATAGTGTAATGGAGAGAGGTAAAGGATAAAAAGGAAAGTGGAAGGTATGGCAAGTCCAAGGGAAGACTCTGGTTTGGGAGCTATATAAGATTCTTATGTGAGATCAGTGGAGCAGATATGGAAATATGGGCTAATAAGAGACTGCAGAGCTATGGAATGCTGAGCTAAGCAGTTTATCTTCAATTTCCTAGGCAACAGGGAACCATTGCTTTAATATGTATTCAATTCTTACTACAAAATCAAAACAATTGAAAATATCCATATTCTTCTCATTCATTATTTAACTCATTCAATCTTTATGAAACACCTGCTATGTGACAGGCACTTTGATGAGAACTGTCCACAAGAAACACACAGCCTAGTGGGGCAACAGACATGAATATCTATTATGCCTTTTGAACCTGACAGGTGTTGTGATGGGACTCCCCACTCCTCTTCTTTTCTCCTGTTTTCTCTTCCTCCTGTGATGGAAGGGTGCACGCAACTCTCATCAGACACCAGAGGAAGAATACCTAATCCAGTTTGGTAGGTAGGATCATGGAGTCTATTCAACTCAAAGCAATTCAAGGTGTCTCCTGAATGATGAATAAACATTTTCCAAGAAGAGAAAAAGGTAAATAGAAGGCAAGTTGATATTAGACAGTCATCTCCAAAACAATGATTTTAGCATATGATACAGGGTCGATGCAGTTTTATTTGACAATGTCTGTGATCCTGACTGCTAGTAATGAAATGTTTCAGTAAATTTCTCCCTGCTTGAAACAATGTCTTTCCACTCTCAAATCAAATCTGATTAGGTCATCCTTCCATATCTATTTTATTCTTCTTTAAAGCCTATCTCAGAAGAATTGACTGTTTTTCCTCCTGCCTGGATCTATGTAGCTCATTGGGCATCCCTCAACCACAAAGTATCTATCTCATTTCAATTCTGTCCTGTCTGTATCTATCTCTGTCCACCCTCAACTTTTGGCAAACTGGGTTTCAAGACCACCTTGTTTAACCTTGTGCCACATTGTATCATACAGCACCTCAAATAGAGTAGATGGAGTAAAAAAAAAAAAAAAAATGAAAGAATACTAAAATGCCTCCAGAAAAGTCACTAAATTGTTTCAGTATGTTTCTGTGACTAACTGTAAGCCATAGACCACATTTTATTACATGTCTCAATTACCAATAATGTTCAGGTATAGACAATATACCTGGCACAGAAAAAAAATGCACAATATTATTTTTCTTAATGCATATGGATTCAGTAAACCAGATGTCTTATTTTGCTAATTATTTTGGGAAAAGGTAAATTTCTTTTTTAGTAAACTACCTAACCATAACAAATTTAAAATATTCAGAAATACTTACAAAATGCTGTCACTTGAGTTGAAATACATACTTAATTTATTTTCCTCTTTCCAATAACGTTTCCTTTATATCTTTATATTTTTCTTTTGTAGCTTCATTGATTTTTCTCAACTCACCCTTCATATCATCCATTCTGTTGACAGGTTACTTTATTTGCTCTGTTTTAATCTAATCATAAATCCGGTAAAAAAAGGTTCCAAGTGATATTCCTCTCAAGGTGTTTTAGACATAGGATAAATGCAATTGATGATAGATTCCAGAAAGTATAACTACAAAGAACTGCTGCAAGTCTGTAATTGCAGATATAGCAATTTGAACTGAACTCTAGATAGAGCAGAGCTATTTAAAGTACAGCTACTTTATTAGATCAATGCTGATGAAACAACTTGAAGAAATATCAGTATAAATTCCTTATCTAAATTAGTTCCAGAAACAGGATGTACAGTTGAGGAGAATCTGAAACTGCTATGGGTTAGGCCCTGAAATTGGATACTTTAAAATTTAATGTGATTGTCACCATTCCAGACATAAGAAAATTGAGGTTCACAGACATTAAGCAATTTGCTCAAGACTACAGGTGAGCAAGGCAAAACATGAGCTTAGGCTTAAACTTACCATATTACAATTTTTACCTACACTGCACGATTTGTTTTGTTCATGTTGAGAATACATACCACTGAGCAGAACAGTCTGGAAACATTTTAATTTATCTGAACCAGAGTAAAAGATTCCAAAATATACTAATGACACCACCTGCATGAATTAACCACCCCTTTTTTTTGGTTGATTTTTCAACCCTGAAGAAAACTTCTAAAAAGTCTGAAAGAGTGCTTTCTTAACTGGAGTCTGAAGACAGAATTTTGCCTCAAATTTGTAGAAATAATTTTTATGATTTGTGCAAATTGCTTTAGGTCTCTGAACTTTGACTTTCTTTTTTAAAAAATATTGGTAATAATATCTCCCAGGACTACCTCTCAGGGTCATAGCATGAAATGTCCATCAAACCATAAGTCGAAATCTCTTATTTCTTTGAAACATGTTTGTAAAATCCTCACTACACACAAGGATGTACCTATTGTTCTATGGGAAATACAAAGATTTGGTTCCCTCACTCAAGGAGTCTGCTATTAATGGGTAGAATATTATTTTAAAAGCCCCTTCATTAGATGTGTATCAACATTTCAGGTTATGCATTTACTGACTGTCTAACCTTAGTTTATCTGCAATGTTAAACAGTTTTTCTTTTCTGATTACCTTTATTGTGCTGAAATGTTAGTCACAAAGGTAATAGGAAAGTTGACTTTGACGTAGAAGTTTGATTTTATTTTGACTTGCACTTTACTTTAACTCAGAACCTTATAGTCACTGCTAGACCCCATTTTGGGTTGGATTGCCAGGTTTCTCACTCTTATTCTCTCTATTTTTCTACCCAAATCACTTCTTGTTTAGAAAACCAAATTTTTCTTTGTGATTTAAGATGGAGTAATGGGTCTCTCATCCGAACTTAAATATTCTTCATAGTTTTATAGAAATTCAACTTTCTGAATTATAATTAAGACAAAGTTTTTATTTGGGGGTGTCTCATTTTAAAATATGATACAATATTAATATATTTTATTATATAAATAAAGTGATATACTGATACTATATCACTACTGTTAACTCAAAGGATATTTTCCAAGTGTTCATTAACTTATGTTGTCCAAATGTTTATTAGCTTATCCATGTTCTACTGAGTATATATGGAGTTTCCATCAAATCAAACATAGGTTATTTTTATTTGAATTGCCATTGAGCTATTTTTCCCATATTTTAAACTTGACAAATTAATTCATCTAAGCTAAATGTATTTTTCTAATTGTAATTGATAGATAACAGATGTACATATTTTCAAAGTGCGTATGATAACTTAATACTTTCATGTAATTTGTAATGATAAAATCAGTGTAGTAGGGAAATACATCACCTCAAATATTTGTCTTGTCTTTATGTAAGAAAGAGTTAGATAAAAGAAATAAGACTTAGTGTTGATATATCAGTAGGGTGGCCACAGTTTCCAATAACCTACTGCATATTTCAAAATAGCTACAATAGAATAATTTGAACATTTTAAAATGTACTGTTATCAATTACTCTCCATTTCTCCAGTTAACAAGTACCTATTGCTTCAACTTGGTGAGATATTTCCATATTTTGCTTATATTTCTTAGGAACTTTAACTTTAGCTCTTCATTCTAGTTGTATTGACAATTTTTTCATTCTGTAACTATATACGCAAGTAAGTGACTGATGCATTTTTAATGGGATTCAAGTAATTGAAAAGCCTGTAAACCTTATAAACTTTTCCAGAAAGTAACAATACACAGAAAATTAAGCAGTAAACACTTATTTTTTGTTCTATTGATGTTGAAAAAATAGTTATTTTGTGTATTCATTAGGGATGCAAATGATAAATTTAATAGTCAAAAAATGTGCAGAACTCACAAACTATGATAATCCACTTAACTTCACATTTGAACAGTCAGTGCAGATACTTCATGCTCAATATTTGCCATGCAGTTGGCATAAATCATAAATACAAGTCACCATCTGATCAGGCAAATTTGACCAGTTATCATCAAATCTGATTTGGAAACTTTATTCTGTATTTCATTTCATGTCTCAGAAAGAGTACTGAAAGCCATTATGTGTCCTTGTGAAAAGCAAGAATACCTCTCGACCCTAGTTTATAGTTCTTTCAATCAAAGAGAAGAAATTTCAGGATGATCACTTCTAATTCTAAAATACTAAAGCTCTATAATTAGAATCAAATTTGTATCTATTAAACACCTACTAAGTGTTAAATTACATGATCTTGTTTAGGTTAGAAATAGGAAATGGGTGTGTGTGGCACTTATAGCTAGATAGATCATATTTCATTATTTTTATAAATTGAATTTTATTTGTCTTAAACACCATTCTCTGGTTGGCAGGTCATCCAGTTTAATCATTAGTGGTCAGAACAACTTCCTCTGTTTTCCTATAGCATTTTACAAGATATATGGCACTTACACAGTCCAAAGATTAAGAAGAAGTCTCTGTTTTTCACTACAATTTATTTACCAAGTGCTTGTACATTATTCTGTTGGAAGATTTCTCCAACACATCAACCCATTCTAGTTAAAGCTAGACCCAGTGCACACAGGACCTATGGTTCAGTCTCAAAGCAGCCATGCAGCCATCCCCAGATGATGTTTTGTCTCCTTCAGATGTTGATACCAGTGGGAAACATGTGACTACTCCATAAAAATTGCACCACTTTTCTTTCTAGCTTGAGGGAATGTGAATCTTTCCTGCCAAGATTAAGACATTCTTCTCCCCTGACTTTGCCGGCTTCCATCCTCATCCATCTTCATCATATCTGACCTGATGCATTTGCAGGCCCTATCTTTTAAATTCTAAGTTCCTACCATATACACACAAACCATCCTCATTAAAAATAAATTTAAAAAAAGCAAAGAATTTAGAATATAGAAGCCGACGAAAGCCGTTTTCTAAAAGAGGAGGGGGTAAGAAAGATGCATTGTAATGCTTTTGCTATTTAATCTATAGCAGCAGAAAGAAGATATGGAAATTCATGTCTTAATACTTTACATTCTTTTGTAAAATAATGCACTTTACACTCTGGAAGGATCCCCATGGCAACCTTATCTCAATGCTATTATTTTCATTCTAAGGTTTAATTTCTAGACAACCACAGTTCTATTAGCTATTTATGCATGTTGACTCAAAATATTAAATACTTAGAGAAATAATAATATTTAACCCTGTTTTTGTGCCAGATTTGTGGCTGAATAGTTTATAAAATATTATTCTAACTAATACAGTGTTATATTTTCATATCAAACCTAATACATTTCTTCAAGCATGCATCCATGATTTTAAAAAGATCATATTACTTGTTTTGTTTCGCCTTTTAAAATGAAAACAATGTTTTATGAACATTTTTCAATATCATTGCACACACATTCACTTCATTTATCTTAAGACTGCATAGTATTTCACAGTATAGTTGTCACTTCATCTGCTTATGGATATTTAAATTAGTTCAATATTTTACTTTTACAAATAGTATAGCAATAGAGATCGTTTTGCATACATGGCTGTAAATTTTCCTTAATGTTCAGTAGGATTCATTTCTAACCATGAAATAAAGAGATAAAAGAGTAAATGCATCTTAAAATTTGTCAGGCAGTCACTAAATGTTATCCTAAAATCTTGTTTCAATTATACAACCAGCAACAGTACGTGAGAATTATTCTTCTCTTCTACACTTTTCATCTTTTAAATTTTTTAAATTTAGCATTTGAGAGGTGGTAGATGTGTTTTTATCTAATCAGTAATGAAATTGAGTATTCTTAACATGTTTATTACATATCTATATTCTTCAGTTTTTCAGATAATTTGCTGGATTTTATTGATATGTCTTATTTTATATTATTCTCTGTACTTGGTGAAAGTAATAACATTTATCCATTTTAAAGAGGAATAAATTGAGATCTAAGGAAATTAAGTAACTTGTCCAAATGTCATATACACAATTTTTGTCTAATCTCTTTGCTTTACTTAGAGGCTATACTACTAACAACCACAATAAATTATTTTCATAGCATCCTTTCTAGTATTTACAAGAATCTCATAAAAATCTGTTTCCTGTAAATTCTGTTCAAACAGAAATCGTATCAAAACAGCAGAAATTGGTAGAATATAAATAGATATTTTCCTTATGAATAATTATGTAGAAAAAGTGAACTAAGAGAGTATTCCTTTTTTCATTAAAATTAACTGCAATGTTAATGATAAAAACTCAGTGAATAATTTTTAAAATAAATGTATTTATCCATAAATGTTCTATTTTTCTTCTTTGACCTATTATATAGTTGCCATAGAAATGAGATTCTGTTTCTTTGGTATGTTACATATGTTGGAAATAAAAGTCTTTTTTCTTAGATGTTCATCAGTTGTGTATTTTAAAAAACTGTACATTTTACTTGTAGAAATCTGAAAATACATCAAACTGAAGAAGAGATATGCTCATTATAGATTTTCCATATTCAACTCAATACAAAATATGTTAACCAGGAATAAGAAGTGATATTTTTTTTTTACCCTTCCAAAGAAATAAGTTGACTGATAAGAATTGATGATTATCTTCCAGTTTAGTGTGTATTTCCTTTCATCTTCTAGGTTCTGTGAAGCAATACCTAATTTAAAGTTTTATATCTTTCTTCTGTTCCCATATGCAGCAGATGGCCCAAGCAACTACCTCCTACTATCTAATGCCTTAGTGACATTTATTATTCATCAGAAAGGAAGTTAGAAAACATTATCTTTCGTTTTAATTCCTGGCTTGCTTAATCAAATAGATTAAAGAAAATATCCCGTAGTTAGCAAAAGAATTATATGTAAACCCATAAAAGGATTAGAAACTAAACCCAATGGCCACCCATTGAGGATACTTGACTGTTGTTCCATCAGATAGATAATCTGTGGGAAAACGTACGTAATACAAAACAAAGATAAGAGCCCTTGTCATAAGGCTCAATTTCCAGAGCTATTTAGACTTGAACCAAAGAAGTCTGGCCTAGGATGCAGAAATTAACCTTTTGCCCATCTCTTCTGGCTATCAATTTCTCCGTGTATCTAACTAGTGACTCTACTTGTAGGACACAGAAAATAGGTTAAATGCTGATTCCACTTGCATTTTGAATCTCAATGTTATTATCATATGTGTTTTTTGGAGTTAGTGTCAGGGAATAAGGCTATCTATGTTCTGTGAGTTGGGAAAAATGCAGAGGAAGAGGTTTGATGAATGTATTATTGCAGACTTTTTCTGATGTAAAAGGTAAAAATCCAATTCATTTTGGTTTAAACAATGAGGGGTTTGTTGGAATCTATAATTGCAAAGACAAAAAGTGGTTCTGGCTTCTGAGACAGCAGAATTTAGTAACTCAGACATCATCAGTGCTCACTCATTTTTCTATCACTTGATCTTCATTTCCTGAGTGTCTCTATTTTCAGGCAGCTTTCTTCTCAAGATAACATGAGAGTGACAGCAATGTGGAACCTATATTCTAATTTCTTAACTCCAAAAGATAGGAAACATTTTTCTAGTTAAGCCAAAAAAAATAGCCATAATTGTCTTAGACTGCATTAACTTTTGCCATGTGGTCTTCTCTGGATCAATAACTGAGACTAGGAGAAGAGAGTAAATTGATTAGCTTAAAGCCCTTCCTCAGTAACTCTTAGATTTTGGTCAAAGCCTGTAGTATTTCTAGTCTCCAAGAGAAAGATTACTAAGTACTCTTCTACCACATGAGTGTAGAGAAGACTTTGTAATACAACCTATGTCAAACTTTTAAAAAATGGCTGTGTACAAAGTTTTATTTAGATGATTTCCCATAATAAGAAGAGTTGTTTTATCATTCATCAAGAGAGATATAAAACAAGGCAACAGCTTTATGAATACCAGACTTTTTATTTAGTGCATGCTTTTAAGACAGCTGACTGGTTCTTGTTAGCAAAATCTTTAGCCAATAAACAGAGAGGACATGATTAAAGGCTCTCTCCACCAGCCACCTGATCTTCTAGGCTCTGTGAAGCAATACCTAATTTAAAGTTTTATATCAATTGATCAATTTTGGCATCGTTTATCATTTAAGTAGTTTTAAATCCCATTGTTTTCTCTCAAGTAACATGAGAATGAACACCAATAAAAGAAACTTCTTGTCTGTTACAAAACACAGATACCATGCAGAAAAAGCTACCTTGTACAGAAAGAATTAAATACTGAAGATTATAAAAATGTAGAGCAGTGAAAGGTATCTTTTATAAGATAATGCAGCCAAATTAATGAAATATTTTTGAAACCAGTATTTTTTTATTTTTAAAAATTGTTTTATTTATGGTTCTAGTAACATGGTTTATCTTCTTATATATCTTTGTTTCTTATTTTGGCTAAGATAGCAAGAAATGTCTCAGTAATATTGAACCATTTACCATGCTTTCCCAAAGCATAACAGAGGTTTTATCTGTGCCCTATCCTTCAAAAAGTTTTTGAAGCAAAAGAACAATCTATATAAAATATTAGGAACAAATTGGAGCTTTCATGCAAATATGCTTTCCAAATGTTATACCAGCATTCATTTACAAAGACTTTATATCTTGTAATGAATAAGTCTCAATCTCTTTATGGAAGCACTGCACTCAAGAAATCCCCTCTTGGTGACATGATATTGCAATTGCCAGTAATAGTGGGAAAAACAATTTGATTCCCTCTAAAGCTCACTTCTAAATTCAAGTTTCTATATCTTTGGTTCTCTACCTACCTAATTACTTCAAACTAATAATTTTTTTTCATTCAACAAATATTTATTTATTTATTCTTTCTTTTTTTTATTATACTATAATTTCTGGGATACATGTGCAGAACATGTAGACTTGTTCCATAGGTATACATGTGCCATGGCAGTTGGCTGCATCCATCAACCCATCATCTACATTAGGTATTTCTCCAAATGCTCTCCCTCCCCTTGCCCCCCCCACCCCTCGAAAGATCCTGGTATGTGATGTTTCCCTCTCTGTGTCCATATGTTCTCATTGTTCAACTACCACTTTGAAGTGAGAACATGCAGTGTTTGGTTTTCTGTTCCTGTGTTAGTTTGCTGAGAATGATGGTTTCCAGCTTCATCCATGTCCTTGCAAAGGATGTGAATTCATTATTTTTTCATGGCTGCATATTATTTCATGTTGTATATGTGCTGCATTTTCTTTCACCAGTCTATCATTGCTGGGCATTTTGGTTGGTTCCAAGTCGTTGCTATTGTGAAATAGTGCTGCAATAAACATAGGTGTGAATGTGTCTTTATAGTAGAATGATTTATAATCCTTTCAGTACATACCCAGTAATGGGATTGCTGGGTCAAAAAGGTATTTCTCGTTCTAGATCCTTGAGGAATCACCACGCTGTCTTCCACAATGGTTGAACTAATTTACACTCCACCAACAGTGTAAAGTGTTCCTATTTTTCCACATCCTCTCCAGCATCTGTTGCCTGACTTTTTAATGATCGTCATTCTAACTGGCATGAGATGGTATCTCAATATGGTTTTGATTTACATTTCTCTAATTACCAGTGATGATGAGCTTTTTTTCTTATGTTTGTTGGCTGCATAAAAGTCTTCTTTTGAGGAGTGTTTATTCATATCCTTTACCCACTTTTTGATGGGGTTGTTTTTTTCTTGTAAATTTGTTTAAGTTCCTTGTAGATTCTGTATATTAGCCCTTTGTCAGATCGGTAGATTGCAAAATTTTTCTCCCATTCTGTAGGTTGCCTGTTCACTCTGATGATAGTGCTGTGCAGAAGCTGTTTAGCTTAACTGGATCCCATTTGGGAATTTTGGCTTTTGTTACAATTGCTTTTGG